>JAOWBB010004280.1:0-34732 GCA_028565995.1 Ricinus marginatus | reverse complement strand
CTTCCCCGTCCCCGGAGGTCCAGACAGCACGGCACCCTGGGAAATAAAGAGACGAGACATTTAACCATCTGAGTCACAATACACTTTAAGTCACTAAGAAGACAAAATGATACATTTATGCTGTTAGATTATGAGTAAGTTAAAAAAATGTTTTCCATAAGATTTAAAAAGATTTCCATTTCATTTTAGAAAGCGATTTTTCCTTCTGCTTCCCCGCCTATTGTGGACACGTCAATTACTTACATCTGCGACGTTTGTTATTGATACGGGAAGAAGAAATCTGTCGAACCGTGAGACGCGCTTTAAATGCCACGGCGACGTAAATAATATCGGGAAAAAAAATCCCCGGCGAAAGGTTTCGCTGGCGGGCCGGCTCTCTCTCTTCCCGGGCACGCACCGGAAAAAATTGGAAAAAAAAAAAAAAAAAAAAAAGGAAAAAACTGCGTGTCGGGCTCAAGGTTCGGCGCATCATTTTCCAATGAGAGCGCGATATGTCGAGCAACAAATAAAATAAATTCACGGATGGTACGATTTACCAAAAACCGTGCCTCCGCTCCTCACAGCGAAATATCATAAATAACCGGGAGAAGTTATGAGAACAGTAAAAAAATAAAAAAAAAAAAAAAAAAAAAGCGAGCAGAAGTGAGAAAGAGGGCGGGGGTGGTGGTGGGAGAGGGAGAGGGAGAGACGTCAAAGAAAAAATTTAAAATAGTGAAAGGTGAAAAGCAAATCGACTTTTCCGAGGGAGAAAAACTTTCTTGAGAAAAGGGGTTTTGCATAATGCACGGAGCGAGGGCGGAAGGAGCCGGAAAACGGAATTTCCGGCGGTGAGTCGGACCCCGCGAGCGAGTCCGGCAGAGGGTGCGATGCCCGAAGCGCCTCGACCGGGACCGGGACCGGGACCGGGAGAGGGCTCCCACCCGATGGGGAGGGTTAAGCTGCTATCGCGAATAATCTGCGAAGATTAAAATTTCGAGACCGGGATAAAAAAAAAAAAAATTTTTTTTTTTTTTCTCCAGAAAATCCTCCCGGAGAATTAAAATAAAATAAATTTTCAAGTTGCGAATTGGGGATAAAAAGAAGCGAACGGAAGATCCGCCGAGCACCTGATGTTCGAGACTTTCCCGGGGGCCTCGCCAACAGCTTTTACGTTCGTTTGCCCGATGATGAAGGTTTTTAAAATTGATTTTATTGGTTAATAATAAACGATCCAGATTAATTTTTATATTCTCTAAATCGCGGTGGGATAATCGGTCGACTTCGAGCAGATAATTTTACGTTTTCGCCATAAACTATTCATCTCGCGCTCCAAGCAACGCTTGCGGAATCACAGCGCGCCGCTTCGTTACCGGGCGAACCTACGCGAGGCCGCTGAACGAGGTTTGCGCGGGCCTTCCTCGAGCGAACCCGGAAAACGGTGCTTCCTTTGCGTGCCTTGCGGAAACTCGGGACGGTAGCCGTTTTCTTTGATTTGACCGTCTGGTCACCCCAACGGATGACGGGGTTTGAGGTGTCCCAAAGTAACCGGGCGTCCGCAACAACGGTGAAGTTTCCCTGTGGCTCGCCATTATTCGCGTTGCGCAAAGAGGGACGGTGCCGGAGCCGCGAATCTTGCGCTCCGCTCGGCGCCGCATTCGCCATCGCCTACCGATGGGTTTGGTCAGATCGGCAGATCTCCGACGTTTGCAGGGTCCGCAAGAGCACGTTAAGGGCATTGCCTTTGTTCCCATTTAATTGTTTTAACATTTCTCTCATATTTCTCAGCGGAATTCAATTCGATACATTTTCCTTCCTCTCTCTCGCTCGCCCTCACTCGCTTCCGCAGCATGGATAAAGGTTCTTGCGGGTCAAACCTTCTCCCGAATCGGGAAAATTTCCTTTAATCAGCGAAAATCCCCTTTTCCCGGGGAAAATTTTCCGGGTAAATTTTTCTCATGGGCATGACAATTGCACCGGAAGAAAAAATGAACTCGGATGATTACCCAGGGATTTTCCACCATTTTTATTTTCCACTCTTGCTCTCGGCGCAGGAATACTCTTTCGGATCGGAGGCCCGGGGCCATTCGGGTGCCAGATCGCAAAACCGATCCGGAAATTTTAACCCATTTTTCACGGGCGCGGACGCGAATCGGACCTCCAGCTCGGATAGCGGGGCTGTTTCCGAATCATCAGCGTTAAAATAATTTTCGCAGGACGCTCCAAAGGGGAACGTCTTTCAGTGGGGCTGGCGCCTCACGGATCCAAAATAACGTCTGACATTTTGGGCGGTTAAAGCTTTTGGGGTGAAAAGAAGACGCCCATTGCGGACGGCTTTTTAGATTGCGCGCGGCGGCGGCGGAAGAGAGACGTTCGCACTTCGTCGATTGCTCGAGAAAAAGAGCTCCTTATTCATTCGGCGACCGCAGCAGGCCAGAATGCGCGCCTCGTCTTCTCTTCCGCGCCAATCGTGAGAAAACTTCTGCCCGCGGCAGTACCGCGATGAATGACTACACGAAGAGTGCACCGTGCAGACCGCCCTCAGACAGAGAACGTAGCCGCGCAAATGTTACGGACGAGCGTGAATTTGTTCGAGTCGAAGAAATTTCTTGTTCGGTGCCCACACAGGGGTGGACTCACCCACCCACGGTCATTTTGTCACTATCACTTCCTCCAGTGTGAAAAAAAAAGGAAGTTAAAGCGCGAAGAGCGACTCCGAAATAACGACGACGTTCGGCGCGTTTGCGGTTTCATTTTCCGCGGCGCATAACGGTCCCCGCGATCGAATCCGTTCGGCGTACTCTCTTGGGTCACGTTCATTTCGCACGCGAACAAAAATACGCGAGGCCAAAGGGTCGGTTACTCAACCGAACGCTCTGGAAAACTTCTTTTCGCCTCCCGCGGAACTCCTGCGAAAACGGAAAATACAAATTGAAATCCGCGTGTCGCGGTTCCTCCGCCACGATTCGGGGATCAAGCGACCGGTTGACTAATGCAGAGGTAACGTGTCTGGCAGATTCCCGGCTGCAGTCATTAAAATGTATAATTTCGCTGATTACACGGGGCCTATTCTTCTTGCTTAATGATGAAGTAAATTATCCAACAAGATAGACGAACGAAAACTGGATTCGAGAATCCAATTACTGCATAATATTGAAATCGTTACAAATAACCTAAGTGGATCGCATAATAACGCGGATTTCCAGGGGCCGAAATATCCAAAACGTTATCGGTTCGGGGAGCGGATTTCAATTCGAACCCCGTCGGCAACTCTTGCCGGCGTTCGCCCGACGTCCGAGTCCGCGGCATCGCTCCGGTAACTGATAAATGAGAGCGTGACGATTCTCCGAGTGAACGGCCGAATTACCGCGGCTTTGGCCACGTCTCGGGATCAATGCTCTAAACCCTTCGGGGGACTTATTAAGGGATGGGAAGTCAATCCGACCCCCGTCCGGCACACGAAACTTTAAGTGCTCATCACACACCGTCGGCTCCGGGTCTTTGCCAAAGTTTATTAGCATCCAAAGCGAAGTCGGGCGACCGAGGGACTTAAGCTGCGAGTCGGGAGAGTTTGCCGTCAAAGCAGCTCTCTCTGCCCTAAAAGTACCCGGCAATTATCCCTTGCTCACGGTCGGAAAGCAGAAAGATGAGAGAGAAGCCTTCGACCGCATTTACTTTCGAAAAAAAAAAAAAATAATTATTGGGCCCGCGTTATTTGTCTTAATCATCGGAAGTGAACGGGAATCGAACCGTGAAAAAAAATATCGGAGCGGACTGTCCGTGCGGTGGTGGATGCCACCCCCCTCGGACCGAACCCAATCCGTCAATGATGAGCGGGCGGGTAATTGACCGGGTCGACGGACACCTTGGGTGAAATTGTAACCCAAAATGCCGCGGAGGACGAGTGTGCACTGCCGGGTACCGCAATTAAAAAAAAAAAAAAAAAATCCTTCGTTATCCAACGGGGCAGATAATTAAAAATTTTCCGTCAGTCGGTCGTAAATCGCTTATAAATCATAAATCGTGGTAGCAGAAAGCGAAGCGTCAGAAACCGGGCCCCGGCACCGTCCGCAGAAAGCTTCCCTCGACCCGGATCAAGCAATTTCTGTTTTATTTCAACAAAAAGCCCCGCGCAAATCAAATAATTTTGTAATTGAACAATTCACGAGAGATAAATTAACGGCATTGTGCGGTATGAAAAATATTTAACGTAATCGAGGACCGGAGTGGATAATAGGTTGGCAAATTGTGGAGATGGCACGCATGGATGAGCAAGGGCCGAGCGCTGTACGCCGAAAAGCCCACTTGAGAAAGAATTCATCCCCAGCGCCGTGGCTTGCTTCCTGCAGCTTGTCGAAATTGTATTCGAAAATTTTTTACGCAGCACCGTCTGCTGCCACTCTTCTTCCCTCCAATTTCAACCCCAGGGATTATTATTTTTTTTTTTTCTTTATTCAACAACCATTCTCGTTTATTTTCTCCGTGCGGAGAGTTTATCCCAACGACGACGGCAAGGATTCGCACGGTAAATCATTCACGATCAACGTTCGTTCGAAGCCTTTTTCCACTTCCTCTGCGGGCTCCCTCCTCGCGGCCGAGACATCCGGAGAAGTCGGCGTTTTCATCCCTCGGAACAAGGGGCGAGTTACGATCCATAAATCACGATACGCTTTCTGCGGGAACCATTAAAAAAGTCCGGCGTACGGGAATTTCCCGAAGAACATTTTCGGCCGGGACGTGGAATTTTCATTTTTTTTTTTTTTTTTTTTTTTTACCCTGCGAATTCGACGGCCGTAATCACCGTCGTAAAACCCCCGTCCTCCGTGGGGGAGGCATCCCCGACGGCGTGCCGAGCGAGAATCTGCTGCCCCGACGGAAAAAGCCGCGCACACCGCTGATGATCCCCGCCGCTTCGTTCCCGTCACTTCTTCGGCATCTCCCGCGGTTTTTCTTATTGAATATTAATCGCGCATTACTTCTCGCAATTCCCCGGGCGATCCATCATCGAATCGGGCGAACGTTTAAAAAAATCTCAGCGTTCGCCGCGTCCGCGAACGGTTTTGACAACTACAAATTTCCGACGTCGCCTCACAAATGATGACTGATGATGATTGCTCCAATTAATTTGAGACCTCAAGAAAACCGCATTCCATCCCCGTCGCTCTTTCGCGTCCCGTTCGCGGAATCGGGGACGTCGGGGGCGGCTTAAGGAATCGTAAATCACGGGGGTAACCTCCTTCGGATCGAACGCTTTATTTGCGACCCCTTTCTCCCCCCCACCCCGCAGCGCAGCCGAAGGCAGCGAACGGCGCAAAATTTCCTCCTAACCCCGTCGTCGGGAAAGTCAATTTCCAGCTCTGGAAATGCGAAGAGTGGCCAGCGCGAAAAATCGACTCGAAAGCGTTCGAGAACTTGTAACGGTGGAATTATCGAAGGGAGACACTCGAACCGAACCTTTTGCCGGACGAAGCGGAAAGCATTTCGATCCGTTCGGTGCAATTTCCACATTTCGCCGAAGCTCTTTCCAAACCTCGACATCCGAAGGAGGGAAGGGGAAACGGCCGCCGCCGCCGCCGCCGCCATTTTCGATCGGATCGAACGGCGGAAGATTGGCATCGTCTCGCGGAGCGGAAGTCGACCCAGCTCTCGTCCTCTCGCTTGACTTCTCGACAAAAAAAGGATCCGAAAAGTCATAAACCGCCTTGGGAACTCTTTATGAATCACCTCAGCCTTAAAGCATGAGGTGGCGTTGGACCCAACATTTTATTCGACTTTTATTTTTTTGTTTTACCACTTAAACATAAAACGAATTCTTATATAATTGCCAACTTCGGAAAATGATAAATATTCAAGATCGTTCCCAGTTTGGATATGCGCGATACGTGGAATGCGCATTGACAGGCGAACGGGTTCCGAAGTGATTTACGACCGAAATTCCCCACAATCGGGACTCGGGCCTCTCGCCGTCAAACCGATCTTATCCCGTCCAAGGACTGCTGGCACCATCGAAAATGAGAACCTAATGGCGTTGGGTGTGAACCTTGTGCCTCGGCCGAAGATATGGGTGGCGCTGACTTTGTGCCGAAGCCGCTTAACCCGGAGAGTGTTGCGCCCGTCTTTGGGAGGAGCGTGCGCTCCGTGCCGAACGCGTCGCCGCAAGAAAAACGCGCACCACCTTCGGACGATCCGGACCGAGGGCCGTCGCAAAAAAAAAAGTTCGCAGGGCCGCAGCTCCGCTGTTTAACCCGTTCCACGGCGCGAAGAGGGAGATTTTCCAAAATTCGGGGCGTCCGGGCAGTGCGGGCCACGCATCGAAATCTTTTTCAGGAAATTTTTTGAATTCTGCGCCGACAGTCGCGGGGCCACTCCTTACCTCGGGTTGCATTTGATGAATGCGGATACTTTTATGCGAGTGCGAGCATTCTTCCAAGAGGACATAACTTCTGGGAGTGTCACCATTTTCGAAGGAGCTATAAACAAAAAAAGAAACTGCCCAAGAGTTTACGACCGAACTTTTAATATTTGAATTTATTTTAGTCGCAAATCCATTTAAAATAGCAGATCTTGGACCACCGACAAAAAAGTGGCGTTTTAAATTTTATAGCTGCATCTCTAATTCAGTTAAAATACCCTTTCGGGTACTCATATTTTAAGCGCGCCACTAATTTATAGTTAAAGAACAGGTACCGCGTTATAAATCCTAATATCTGTTACTTTCTCACGTTTGGCATGAAAAAAAAAAAAAAAAATGAATTTCCAGTTGGGAGAGAGCTTGGAGTGAAGGAATCGACAATCGTGACCGAAGGGCAGTTTGAAACTCGAAAGCCGACACCCGAAAAAGGAGTCGCGGAGGCCTCGCCAGGGGGAGAGATTTTTGGGGGTGGCTGCGGGCCGGAAACCCGCAAGCACTTCCTCGGTGCTGCGCCCGCGGAACACCCGCCCTCACCTCTTCCCGCCCGCCCTTATATTTATAGTTTTCATTTTTTTTAGGGTGTGATTGTTGCAGTAAAAAAAAAAAATTATATATATATAAATTGAAGAATAAATCAGCTCGCAGATAAAATTTTTCCTATCTCCTCGGTCATTTCTCTTTTCTCCAATTAATTTAAACGTTTCGTTTTTATTTATTTTTTCATATATCTTACATAAGTTTGGGTCCGAGTGGCCCGGGAAAAAAAAAAACCGAATTAGGCATCGTCTCGTCTGAAAAACGTTCGGGTGACAATATTTTATGCCGGCCAAACCGCATTCCGACATGTTGAAAAATGGGATTCTGCGATTTCCTCCCCGCCAAACATCGGAAAATATTTTAGGTTTACCCGTTCATCCTGCGCCGGTTCACGGTGACGAAGTCGAGCGCAGAGGGAGCCCGCGAAGGAAACTTAAACCGAAATAAATGCGGAATCGGCTGCTGAGGGGGCGCTTTTAATATCGGAATGAGATAAAAAAAAAAAAGAGAGAAAATTTCAAGTGGATGAAACTGCCACTTAATTACGGGGTGTGCACTAATGGAAAATGCCATGTCAGAAATATAAAATGTGAAAAGGGAGCTAAAGGAGATAGTTATTCTCCATGTTGCGGCAGTGGCTGACGCACCGGGGGAAGCTTTTTTCGGTTTCAACGAGATCGGACGCGAACGATCTGATTTACGGCGTAATCCCGACCTCTTTCCCACACTTTCGGGACCTCGAACGGAATCACCCCCGACGCGGAACGCCAGACAGCCCCGAAACTTCTTCCGCTCGGTGCGTGACAGGACCCGGATCTTAATTATGCCGGACGTTCCGAGCCGGGGAGAATAATTCTCGTTGTAATTGCTCATTTTCAAATTGACGTCCATTACAACTTGTCCGGTGGACCAATTCCGCGCTCCATCTTCTGCACCCTTCCCGGATTTTGCCTTCTTCCCTCTCTCCCTCCCTCCCTATCCTCCGTTCTTCATCCCCAGGCGGCTCCTCACAATTACAACTCTCTTTATACATAATTTATTGCATTTAATCATGTGGAGGATCGGGGAAAATGGGGGAATTTCCCAATGGATGACCCGGTCCGAATGCGCGAGCTTTACTTTTCCCTTTTCCGAATCCCTCGTGCCCCGGTTCTTCCGTCGCTTCAAACGCGTCTTCCAAGCGTCCGATTAAGAGTTTCTCAAAACGCGCTCCATCCCAGCGCCGGCCTTCCGCGGCCCGGGAAACCGTCTCCGGATCGGCTCCGAGACCCTTTTTCTCCTTGCGCTGGACCGGAAAAAAAAAAAAAAAAAAAAAAAAAAAAAAAAGATCCGAAACATATTTGAGGAGACAAAAAGAATTACAAGATATAACTTATTGATTTATCCGCCATAAATTTCGTTTAGTACCCGAATAAAAGTAAAAAAAAATGAGCAAAATGTCGGCCTCTTCTCCCTCCCCTCGGCCATTTGCAGCTCCACATAAAATCCAGCAGTAACGCTCGGGCGGGAGACCTCGGTGCCAATAAAATTTTCAAACCTCCGATCATTATCTCGGAGTGGAATCGGGCAAAAGCAAAACTCCGCAGTCGGCCAGAGGCCTCCACCCGAAGCTCATCTGCCGCAAAGCGAATGCAAGAAGCGCTTCTTCTGGACAGGAAGCCGTAAATCCCGGAAAAGCGGCGGAATTTTCTTCCGTTCCTGTTCGGGACGACGAGCTTCGCACTGGGACCGACAACGTGTCCGGTGCGGTGCATGAAGCTCGGCTTCTTCGGGCGACGGTTTTCCAGAGCGGAATCGTTTCCATCTCCCTGATGGCGGCAACTAATGCAAGATGCGATAATTATGAAATTCCTATGCAAATTTATGCCGGGCACGGCGTCGAATGCAGGAAATCTGTATTGTAAGTGCTCGCAACGCGACTAATTATCCTAAAAATATCGTATAAAGTTATTATTATGGGAAACTAATGAGAAGCACTGAAGTTTTGCGCCACCGGAAAATCCGCAGCTTGCATTCGCGAGAAAGGGAAGGAGTCGCCGCGTGCCCGCTTGATATTTATCTCTTTATATATCATTTTAATTATTATATATATGCAAAAAAAAAAACGAGCAAAGAAGTCGCGCGAAAGGCATTTCATGCGATTCTCCCAGTTCGCATTCGGTCTCGCAACTGATTTCAAAAAGATTTTGCCGCTGCCGACAGGATTTCGGGGAGAGTCGAAATTAATGAGGGAAACGCACCCGGGTCGCCGAGTGCGGGTTCCTCAGGATTCGAAGCGGCGGCCGCCGTTTCGGTTTTCGGCCCGAATTCAGCTGCAAAATTAAGGCCAATTTGGCCGGATCAATTCTCGCGCCACGATCTTGGGAGACTTCACCGAAAATGTAAAAAAAAAAAAAAAAAAAATACCTATTAATGCCGGTTTTTCACGTGTAATTTAAACTTGTTTGGGGATCATCTAGAAGAATGACATCGGCAATTTTTCCCCGGGGACCGAAACACTTTGGGTCGAGGCTCCTCGCACAAAAATCACGAGAATCATTTGAAATTAGTGCCGAAGCCATAAATGTATTTCTCTCCCTGCATCCCCCCCGCCCGCAGCGGAATCTCGCCTGCAGGACAATTCATCTCCGAATGAATAACCCTCCCGTCACATAAATGCAACAATTTTGCTCAATTTATTTTTTAAAGAAAAAACCCATTCTTAAATTTTTCAAAAAAAAGACGTAATTTTTACCTCTATTATAATTCGTAAAATTACATTCAAATGAGGTTCATTTGATTTGTAAATAATAAAAGCAAAAACGAGTTTAAAAAAAATAAAAATATAAATAAATAAAGAAATAAAATAAAAATTTCACTTCTTGGCTGGCTGCGGTTCTTTTGGGGTTCCTCGCGATGCGCCCGACCTGCAGCGTGGTTTGCTACCCCGCCGGAAACATCGGAAGCTCGCGTAAGTTAATTTTACGGAAATCGAAACCTTGGGAAACTCCCGGATTCCGTCCGTCTTCTTTTGGTGCCGGACCCGCTTTGACCTGTTGGATTTCCGGACTTTTCTCTTTGACAAATGAAAATTTCTCACCGAAAAATGCGGCATTAACCGAAGCAATCAACTTTCAAACTTCCCAAACCGGCGACCGCAGTTATTAGAGCATTAAATTGTCCTTTGAGCCGGCAATAACGCGTCTCGAGATCTCACGGAATAATCAATCGATCTCCGGCTTCCTCCTCGACGCGGGATTCCGGATGCTGCTGCGGGAGAAGAGCGGAAGGGAAGAAACGTCGCCGGATTAACGGGGAACGTCTCCGGGACCGATGAGCCCGAACCGAAGTGGATGCAGGATCGATTCGTTTGGATAAGCCTCGCATGAGCACCTGAAAAACGGGAATTACACCCAAGTTCGGAGGCCTGGATGCAGATTTCCCCCGGGATTTCGCATCCGGCAGCACATCACGCAACGGAGTTCCCCGACGGGCGAGAAATGAGATGGGCGAACGGGCAGCCTAATCATCGAAGGAATACCAACTTTATGGCGGAATAAATAAAAATTCCGGAATAATTTTCTTAATGGTTGAGGGGCGGATTTTTTGTTTGTTTCGGTCCCGAAGCTCCTTTCCTCCAATTTTCCAGCTTTTTTCCGGTGCTTTACCTCCTCCGCCGTTTTTATTAAAAAAAATTTTTACTCTTCGCCCTATTCGGTAACAAATGAAATCCGCTTCGGCACCGTCGACGCTTTGCGACACGCGCGGGGATCACTCCGGTAAAGCCTTCGGGTTGCCACGCATCTCGCTCGGCGTCGCCGACGCAATTTGCCGAGGGTTTCGACCCGGAAAAGCCGCGGAGTGCGCTTATCCGAAATTAGTTCTTAACCCGGTTCCGGCGAACGAGCGGTTCGAATAACGCCAAGATCCTTCGGCAGCATCTCGAGGACTCTCGTTTTCGCTTTACTCATTTCCCGGTCCTTGCACTTGCTTCCGGGGATAAAAGCTGCGCAAAATTTGAAATCGCCACCGAAAGGAAGCGGAGCTCCGGGAGCCGCGAACAATTAAGAGAGGGCGGCGATGAAGCCAATTGCTTACGCAGGGGATGCCAAAGCCAAATTTCCCAAACTATTTATTTTCAATTTGGATTTAAGCCAGTGCTGCAGGAGGCCGCCGGGAGGAAGGCGGAAGAAAGCCCCTCGAGGAAAAACAACGCTCTTGCTCCACTGCCAATGCAGCAACACTTTAAAGGCATTTATAACGATTAACCGCAAAAGTCTCCTTTTCGAGCACTTAAGTTTGCAATCTCCCGCCGCCGCCCCCCCCCCTCCGAACGCCTCGGCGAACGCTTCAACATTTTCGATTTTCAAATGCGACGGCAGCAGAGAATCGCTTTAACGGAATCCTTTATTCGAAACGGAAACAGCGGGCAATTTCGTACCGTTTTTCGTTTTCGCGCCTCGGAAGGGGGCGTTTTCGATTTCCTCATCCCGTCGGCTTTGACAATGCGAAAATTGGTATTTGCCATCGGGTGGGGACCCTTTCGCAGGGCCCCGAAAACGGATCCGGGGCCACGACGGAAAAGAGAGGCATTTACTGGCAGCGAAAATAAATTTCACCCGTGGAAACATACAAATCTGCTTCGTTACCGGGCGGTGGTCTCCTCTTTGGAGTTTCCCATGATGCGTGGGATATGTAACTTCAATTAATGCGTTCAAAATAAATACACGGACCAGGCGCAGAGCCAATTTTTCAAAATTAAATCGGAAAATATTGAAGGTGGAACGAAAATCAACATTTCCCATTTATCGAAGCGTACCCGGCAAAATGTTCCCATAAATAATGTCATCAAATGTCTCTCTCCGGCCGTTCCGAATGCACTGCAGAAAAGGGCAACCGACAGCGAATGCCCGTCCATTTGCCACCTTGTTTATTGCCTTTGACCGTTTGATCGAAAAGGCAACGTTTCCGGCACTTGCACAGACAGTGATGTATTTATAGTAAACACCGGAGGGCAGTTGCCAACCTGAAAAAAGGTCCCCTTTTGACCGTTTTGGGTTCCTCCACGTCCGAAAGCGAGGACAACGAACCTGCATCCTTTATCCTTCCTCGCGTTCCGACATCAATAACTTATTGTTATATTGACGAACTTGTTTTACGATCGAAAACAACGTTATAAATAATTGTGAAGCAACCCCGTGTTTTTGGAAAAAAAAAATGTTTTTTTTTTTTTTTTCAAAAACCTCGGTCACGACGGCATCGAAAAATATTGTAAAAGAAAGCATTTTTCCTTTTTTTTTTTCTTCCTCATTTCCAATTTCTTTGATAACACTGTCCATAACAATGTCGGTGGTGGCAGTGTTTCGGGGCTGACATCCCAAAAATAGCATGACACTTGTCAAAAGGAGATGCCTTAAACGCTCACAAGGAGAGAGTTTCGAAACGCCGACGAGGGCAAATTATCCGCTCAAAAATGCATTTTTAGTTGAATGAATTTCGCTATACCGGGATTAGTGGTCTCAAATGCCAAACGACCCGGAAAGCCGTTTTTTCCTCCTTTTTCCGAAGGAAAGTTGGGAAAATTGAGATCTTTCCGGAGGAAAGGAAAAAAAAATTGAGAAACTTAAAGCAAGTAAAAAGTCTATACGAAGTCATTTTATAGTTAAAAGAGAAAATATGCAAATGCATAAAAGCCGAAGGTGGAAATCTAAGTAAATATATTCACCCCCGGTCGCGGAACGAAACCTCTCCAGAACCGACTACACGACGGCGATGTTGATGGATTGGGCGATACCGCTTCGGACGGATTAACGACCCCGCTGATATTTTCGGTCTTTTTCTGCGTTTCGCGGTTTCCTCGACAGCTTCGCCCGCGGTGCGCAAAACAGCAAGACGCCCTCGTTTTGCCTGCACGGTTAACCATTTCGCATCGTCTCCCGAAACGGGAAGACCCTCGTCTGGGGCCATTTCCCGCGGAGAAAGAAAAAGGAGTCCGATTTCGGGTCGCTAATTGTTCGACGCCGGTTCGCCGGCTGAGAGTGAGAGAGAGAGAGAGGCGGGGAGCCGTACTCGACGGCAAGAGGACTCGAATCGAAAAAAGCCAGGGAAACTCCGACTCGAGAGAGGAAAAAATCCTCTTGAATTTTTCGAAGGTTTTCGATTTGCAGAGAAAACTTATCCCGTCAATCACGAAAAATCCTCTCCTAAGAGGTTCGGGCCCGCGATGACCCCCGATCGAGATCGAGGAAGACCGTGATCCCGCGCAACCGAATCATTTACTGCTCCAAACCTGAGATGGACCGGGAAAAGGAGGCAGCCTTTCCGGTTAGGTTAGGTCTTCGCGTCGGTCTACGATTGAAACGCCAATTTCGAATGATTCCATGTCCCAAACGCGGATTCGATTCGACTTTCGTGCCGACGCCGTGATCGGCGAGATAAATCGAAGCAAGTGAAAGAAACAAGAAGAAAAAGAAGCTGATTTAAATTTTGGTCCACTCGCAGCGATTCTAATGCGAGTAACGTTGAAACGGACGGATCGGAGAGAAATGCAGGGACATATATTATGATTTTTGAACGTGCCAGGAAACGAAGTAAAAATCGAATAAATCTCCTGCCACGATCTGTTCCTGGGTTAAAAAAAAAAAAAAATCAAGCGATGCCGTTTTCACAGCGCGCCGAAAGCGAAGAGCAAATTTTTCCTTCTTCTTTTTCCACTCCTTTTTCGAAAAGGAAGCGAACGATTAAAACCATCTCGCAATAATCCCCGGCACACTTCGCGGAACACGTTCTGGTGCAGCGGCAGAAGGCGGTGTCTTTTCCGAGATGTAAACAAAAACTTTCCCGTTTCCCCGGTCCCGGCGGAGCTTATGATCCATCCCGACTCCCTTTCCCCGAGAACTTTTCGGAGCGAGATGGGAAAAATCCAGAATGAATATCGTTCAAATTACTTCAAGAGCCTTCCTCTCGACGCCTCTTCAGTTTTAATGAAATTTAATTGTAATGAAAACCCCCGCAGTAGTTTTTCCAAGGGGGCGCAGGCGTGCGCGTGATGCATTTGCCGGTGCACGATCCTCTCCCGCCGTCTCCGGCGTCTGAGCGAGCGGGAAAATGCCTTTCTCCGGAGCGGAAAACCCTTTGCCGCTGCGATGAAAATCCCGCAATAGCAGATTTGAAAGTCTTTCAAAAGATTTGCTTGGTTTCCCGATGCTTTCAATCCGATTTCTTTCCTTCTTTTTAACATTTCGGTGCCCGAGAGAAGGCGAAAACCGGCTTTCCCGCGGAGTTGGAGCACATTTGAATTATCTTCCTCCTTGGGTGCACATTTTTCCTTTTTTCGCTTCCGGCGTTTTACGTTCCCCCGGGGGTCGAAGGCCGTTAGGCGGGTGAAAACTTGCCGCGCACGTTTTTGCATTTGCGTCACGGACGCCGCACGTCGGACCACGCTGCAGTCCTGCACGCGAAGCGACTGCCGCTGCGGTTTATCCGAGCAAATCCATTAAACCCAATGCCAAAGACAGACGTATAAAATCGTTTTTTTAACCGCTTCTCCGGAAAGTATCCCTCATCTAATTAATTCTGACCACACCCGTGGAAAGCGACGATCTACAAAAGGATGAAGACAAGAAAGCCTTGTAATAGACATTCCTCGATCTCATGCAGTTAATATTACAGAAAGGAAAATGAATTTACGGCTTTGCGAGGAGGGCCGACGATAAATAAAGTGATATAAATTCTAATGGGAACACGCCATTAAAATATGAGGGAAAAAAGGAGAAGAATTCAACGAAAGACAGAGGAAATGTTTATCGAGCTTCGCCTCCATTGTTTGCATGTAATGACTTACGTTTATAATATCATCTGAACGTACGAAGGAATGCAGATGAAGAGGGAGACCGGCTCTGCTTCGTGCGTTTGTGAAATATTAAAAGAAAAGGGAAAACGGGCGAAAAAATAACCTGTCAAGAATGGTTTGGGGGATGTAAATTGTGAGAGACGTCGCGAAAATTGAAATCTCGAATCCGTAGAAAGAAAAAAAAGCAGGAAATTCATCACAGGCACCGGAAAGGACCCGAAACCAATGCGCAGAACGCGACGGACGGATGTGAAAAACACTGAAAACGAACGGAGACCGCGACTGCAGCGGTCCAGGCGTGGGCCCGGCGGATGGACTGACCCGGGGTCGGAACTGCAATTCCGGATCCTCAAAGGCCGAATCGTCTTTGAAGAGGAACCGTGCGGCCCGGGGTGGCCGCCAAAGATGCGACCGAATTCCGCGCATTTGGAACTGCGGTTCTCACCTCAAGTTCGGTCAGAACGAAAACTTTACTGCGTCGACAGCTCGTTCCGGGAGAGGTCTTTCGTATTTCCCGGCATAGGTGCTCTGGGTCCCCCGTTTCGATCCGTCAGATCACGCGGGCACCTCGAGAGAAGCGCGGAGGAAACGTGGAAGAAGCGAAGACGGGAGTCCTTCGGCGAGCAGGCTCAAGCGTTCTGACCGTGGCTCTCGCACCGGAAACCCAACCGAAAAGGAGGCGCTCTGGAAGCGCTGCACGCTTAGCATGTTCTTTCGCAGCAGCAGGAACAATCACGACCCCGGGGCGGGGTCTCCTCGCGACGGGACCGCCGAAATTCCTAACCTCTTTACCCCTTAAAAGTGTCGACGTTTGTGGCACGACGGGGCGAATCACGCGTCGCTCTTTCCCGTCGTCCGTCGTCAAGTGGAAGAAGTTTCGCTCCGGTCATTTCATCAGCCGCCTGCCCCAACAGCACTTTGGAGCTTCTCGGACATTTCGCCCGATTTCACTTGCTTGTCCGCCGGAGCGGCGGACGCACCAGAGCACCACGTGGACTCCCCTCGGGATCTCTCTGTGGGGCAGACGCGTCCGGCTTTCGTTATCTGCCTCGGAACCAGAACTGCAGCGTTCGCGTCGTAGGTGTCTGCGTCCGAAGAAGAAACTTCGCATGAACTGGAGGTCTGCTTCCCTCACTGAAGATTTCTTGCACAACGGCGCTCGCGGGCTCCTGCAGTGTTTTCCCGTTCTTTCTCCTCGAGCCAAGCGTTTTTCCCCTTTTTTTTTTTTCCGGTACGATGCAGGAAGTACTGGAGTTGGTCATCGGCAAACGCAGAGTGCAACGGCGCCAACTTCTCCATCCCCCTGTACCACATTTGAATTTTATTTTTTAGACCTGAATCGTGCAAATTGCTCTTCCCGGCTGGGGGTTGAGGGGGGGACTGCCCGACAGAAAAAAAGGAGCCGAAGCGGAGAGAGAGCTGTCTTTTCTTCCGGAGAAACAAAGTCATCGACATCGACCAATTTCGCTAAATTATTAATTTAATTCAAATGCAAAATTAATTTGAGTTCGGGCCACGGAGCGCAGTCTTCGGAGATGTAATTTATATTAACTCTGGGAATTGTATAAATTATACGACAGGCCCAGGAGCTTCTTGTATGACCCGAAATTAATGTCCTCGCCACTTAAATCCACAGAGTCTGGATCAACGCTGTGACTCCCATTTCGCCCTCTCTGCCGAAATTTAATCCTCGTAATGACCTCCCTCTCCTTCGGGCTGCGGTCCCGCGGGATTCTGTAGGTGCGACATCAAGAGATAAGCCCTTTGAGCGCCCGGATCCTTTGTCTCGTCTCTCGGACAACTCCAGCGACCCGTTCAGTCGTCGAACGTTTCCTCCCCCCCCGCAGGTCCAGCAGCTCGAAAGTGAAATAATCCCAAATAAGTTGAGTCCCGTTTGATCGACCGTACGTGCGTGGGTAATTGGCACGGGTCAATCCGATCCCCGGCATCTCCATAAAATCGTTCGGTTCGGGTGCGGGAAACATCACGAAGTCAATCTGCTTTTATTTCCGACGTCCCCGGCGTCGCGTTCCTCGCGGCTCCGGAACGCTCGTCGAAGGGCGCCGCGACGGGAAAACTCGGGCTAAGTGAAAAATTAACACTCGAACGGGACGTTCAAATCTCCCATTTCGAAGACGAGTCTAATCCACACGGGCGAAAGTCTTCCGGGATACATTTCCGGTGCTTACGAGTTCGTCCCTTGCAGCGGCTGTATGACTGGGGGAGGAGGGAGCGCAAATTCCGAACTATCCAACTTTTTCCGAAACCTGCGATGCATAATAAAAACTCTATGAAATTTAAACAGAATAAGCTACACGCCCCGAAAAAGTCAATTTTTCACTCGACGTCTAAAAGGAGGGAAAAAGGGAGAATTTTCTTCTTTTCTTTATTTTTTTATCTATAACATCCACGGAAAATTTGTCTCATTTTTCCTTTTTTTCCCTTCCATTTACAGAGTTCTACGTAAACAACTCATTTTTAATCAGGATTTAGCACTTGCGAGCTTCATCATACCTTTCTGCGAGGCGAGGCACGGGAAAGACGTGGAAGAAGAGAAAAACTTTTGCCACCTGCCCCGAAAATGAAAAAAAAAAAAAAATTTTTAATTTTCAACTTCATATTTTTGGATTAAAAATCTGATATGTAAGCCGAAGGCTTAACTTTCCAATTGAGAATCGGGCTCCGTTTCACCGGGGGCCTAAACCCTTTAATCCGGGCTCCTCCCCCGGCCTTCCCGAGCCTTTTCTCTCCTCCACGACAACTTAATTTTATGCTGCAAAATCCAAATTCGCATTTAACATCGTAACCCATCCCAGCGTTCTTTATAACCGTCGTTAACGGCAAATCTTCCGGAAATGATAACATTTAATACCCGAAGATTGTTTCCGCTTGCGAGCCCGAATCGGGCATCTTCCGGCAAACGATCGTGAATCCGTTTTCTCTTTTTTTTTTGCTTTACATTGAAAAAGAAAGAAAACATCACTTGAAGAAAGAAAAGATTTGGTGCCCATAAAAGTTTGTTTGTCTAAAAAAAGCTGAAATTTATAAGACCAATAAAAATTCTACACAAAAGGCAGCCAAGGAAAGGTATATTGTCATTTATAACTTATGTAAAAATGGAAATAGAAAAAAAATTTTTTTTTTTTTTTCCAGACTAGCAGTTATTGCAAAAGAATATTTACGGCACCGATATACCCGAAGGGCCTCGGGGGCCTTTCCGATTGTGCGCGTCCACGTCGAAATTCTCCTTTGCCGGAGTGGGCAGAGCCGGATTTCTTCGGAGTTCGCCGCGCCGACGAACGAAACCTGGAGCAACCCTTTGAGGTTCGGCGGTTTTCCTCCCCCTTCACCACCCGCTGCGGAAACCTTCGATCAGGCACGTCGGTTTTGGGCAGTCTTTCCCCCGATATCTCGCGTAGGGCCGGGATCCCGCGCACAAAAATTTGTTTCGTTCGGGAAAGGAATTAAAAGAACCGAAGGCCCGAAAATATATTTTTCCGGGCACGTCCGGAAGGCAGTTAATTTGACGACGCCCCCGGGGCGGATATCCAATCCTGGAAACGGAAAGCGCCCTCGAATCCCGGGATTATGTCGGAATTTTAAAAAAAAAAAGAAGCGAAAATTCGCAAAAAAAGGAAATCCATCTGCAATAACCCGAGGTGCAAGTTCTCCATCTTTCAATATCTCACCGTTAATTTTGGCATCTTCCGGATAACCGGAAATCGAAACTTTCCGTCGGAAACGGTTTCGTCGTCGGATGGGACGAAGAAAAGAATTTCGGGGAGTAAGAGAAAATCGTTCGCCGCAGAAAAAGGATTCTCGAATCAAAACTGTATAAAGGATGCACATGGATCATTAAACATTTTGGGGGCAAAAAGGTCGCAGCAGAGCGTGAAATGATTCCGCGAACAACAAAAGAGGATGAACCAACGGCGAGGGCCGTCGGTCTGACGTTCCCGATTGACGTGCAGCGAAATATGAATCCCGGAGGGTTGCACTGCGGCCCAAAGCGAGAGCAGGCGAACGAATGCGATAAGCGGTTAAAAGAACAGTCAAGGGGAGCGCGAGAAGAAGCCAAAGTGAAGACATGGAACGCGAGGGAAAAAGTAAGAATGGGAGAACGTTCCGCACGTAAATTCAGTCATCGCCTCCCGCCGGACGAACGGAAGGTCGCAGGAGTGCGGAAGGAACGCTGCGGCCGGGGGCAATCGAAAGCAGGGAAGGCGCAGCGCAGCGTTCCCGGCCTGCGCTGCACGCAAGTGAGGGGAACTTCGAAAATTCCAAAATCGGGCACGCCTCGAACGACGCGCACGTTAGGAACACGTCATTTAGACCGAACAACGTGCGTTTGTTGTCCGCCCGCGGATCCGACACGCGGGGAACGGCGTCGGATTTTGCCGCCGTCTGCATCCGCCGGTCACAGGAGCGAGAAATTTTCAGCGCCGCCGATAATTTAAGAGCACTAAAAAGCGTCGCTGCTGGAGTGCCCGGGAGAGGTTTTGCCGGAATTGCACGGCCATTAACCGCGCGCCAATTTTTTGGTGCCCGAAAGTTGACAAAGACCATCTTTGGTCGAGGCAATTTTCAGGCCAATTGACTCGCGTCGGCGAGACCGGGCGCTCGCCTCGCGCGAACGCGCCCCGTGACGAAGCTTCCTTCTCCCGGTGCAGCCTCGGACCCAGGCTCCGATTCTCCAGGGCCCCGTCGATCCCGCATTTCGGGGAGATTTCGACGCGGCGAAGTTCCGTCCGCCGACGCAATTTATCGGGAGAGCAAGCGGAAGCCGAAATCGGTGCCGGGTTTCCGGAGGAAAAAGCAGCGATCGATTTTTCCGACTCGCTTCCGTTCGTCGCTTCTTCCGGTTTCGCAAAGCCAAACCGACGGTCTCCCTAGCAATGGCCGCGAAACGTAATCCTTTTCGCCGGGGAAGGTGACCCGGTTCCGCTCCCGCGAGCTTCGGGGCAGCGGATTTCGACTCCTCCGCCCCAGCCCCCGGACGTAATGAACCCGAAGCGGCAAAAACGAATTAAAACGTTGCGAGATAAGAGAGGCTGTTCCCGGTTCGACCGTGATTAAACCGGAATGCTGGAGAGCAGAAAAAGAGGGAGAAAGCGGGAAACGCCGGAGAAGTGCCGGGAATTAAATATCAATATCACTTTAAGCGTCTCGGGGGCCCCCCGGGAGCATCGAATAATATATTTCCTTTCTCCGGATAACAAAGCAGATTATAATGCCACCAGATATTGTTGCATAAACTTGCATTGTTCCATCAGGATCCATGAATCAGGCGGGAATCGCATTCGCAATCCTCCCTCTGCTCCTTTTCTCCATTCAATTCGCTTTTAATTGATCCAGAAAGGAATCGGGGGATGGGCGGCAATTTTTTATGTTTCCCCGCGCAGATTGCTCCGGAGAGAGACCGCTTTCATGGAGTCCGTCATGAAATGACGCAACGTCACCGGGGAGAGTCCGCGAGACCAAGACTGCGTCGCCGGCAGTCTCTCCTTCTGTCTTTCGCCGGGTTTTCCAGAGCGGCATTTGCCGAGCGCGGAGGCCGCCCGCTGACGCGAATTTTCCCGGAGGCCGACGACACGCAGCATTCTCCCGGAGATCGTTTGCTCACGAGAGCGGCGGTCCCACGTTCTCCACACTTGAAAGACGCGAGCGGGGGCATCAGCAGCGATGCCGAATGAGCTCCGGACAACTTGTTGATTGCTTCAATTACGGGTTTTACGTTTAATCTCCAGAAGGATCCAGTTGTCATGCCGTCTTTATTAAATTGACCCCGCCGCATTAAGTTTCGTACGTTTTTCGTGCACCTCTCTCTCTCTCTCCTTCTCCTTCGACCGCTTGCATCGGTTGAAATTGCGCCTTGCGAACCTTCCGTGCGCTCCCCGAGAATCCATCGCTTTCTGCGCGATTCGCCGATTCGAATTTCCCCGCGCGAGGCTGCGCCTTTCTCGCCGGCAATCCTCGGCCCGGCCGAAACTCTTTCAGCGCCCGCCTTTTCGACGCAGGCCGCAACTTTTTCGAGCGGAAAGCCGTCGATTGCAAAACGAAACCCTTCGAAAACTTTTCAAATTAATATTCCCTTTGCCCGGCAAACGGAGGGGCGGAGGAATTCGTTCGAAAGTTGGCTGCCGTCGAAAATCCAAAAAGCCGGGGTGATTCGGGGCGGGGGGCCGCAAACGCTTTCGTCTAAAAAACTGCGGCGGGCCCCCCCCCTCCCGGGGGCGGATTTCGTCCGGGACGGCGGAAAATCCTCTCCCGCGACCCGCTCCGTTCCCGGAGATATCAATTTCGAAAATCGGTTATTGCCCCAGAAGAAGCTTTACCAACCTTTTCGCCTTAAAACGTTCAATCAATCATCGCGCTCCATCGTTCTCCGTTAATGTGATATTCAACAATGGCCGCTGTCACTCACATCGAGGACAGAAGGAAATTCACTCCGGCGTTTTCGCGTCGGGTTTGGTAGCGCATCGCGAAACGGTTTTTCATCCCTTTCCCTTCCGTCACGAGGTGGCAGTCCTTTTCAATTTGCAGCCGAGGTGCCGAAAGGAAGGCTCGTCGGCGGCCAGGGCGGGAGCCCGAGCGAAGCGACGGAGGTGGCGGAAAGAGGCAAAGATTTCGGAAAAACTTCCACAAAATAACTTTGCTTTTAGACCTTGCAATGCATTTTCCACGTCACCGAAGGAAGATTTACTCGGACCAACCCCAGGAGCATGTCACTCTCGATTTATTCTCTTACTTGTTACGCCTTCCCTCGGAATCTGGGGATGAATGCCTGCTCGCAACTTTTACCGGGGAGCAACCGGAAGGACTCCTAAATCATTCGCTTTCTTTTCCTCTCCGGGAGGCCTTTCTGGCGGCGGCAGATTTTCCCGAAAATCGTCTCCCAGGCCTTCGATCGAGACCCCGGTCCGGCGTGACGCGGCAAAACGCCCCGCGATTAACGCACCTTTCGCCGTTCGACCTTCCGCGCCTTTTCCATCGGCCCGTCCAATCAATCACCGTCAGCCCGCACTTCCGGGTGCCGACGCTGCTCGCGTCGCAGGAGGCGCGGGCATCTCGCTTCCCTTCGATCGATTGCCTCGAGATATCGCGAATCTCCAGCGGGCCTGGCCTCCCTTTAACCTCGGCTAAGTTAAAATACCTCGCTAAGAGGCATGCGGCAAGTGAATGTGCGGAAAGGTTCCCCGGGTGAAGCCTTACGCGGAACGATTTGCATTAAATGCCGAATAACGCTTTACGGGCAGCAGCCAGGCGCAAGAAAGGCAAATGCATGGCATTATCTGGGCGGCGTCTGGTTCAATCTCTCTGTTAATGGACACCGTCTAAGACAAAATGGTAGATGTAATATCTAGCGACCGTAAAAAGCATTCGCATCAAGAATATTGCATGCTACTTAAAATTTGAACATTGATCATTAGATTCCGAACTTAATATCTTGATGTACGGGGTATTCCGACGGGGGCCCCCGGCAACCAGCTCAAAGGCAATCGGGGGCAAGGGCGAGAGCAACGCAGCAAATCCGTAACCCAACTGCGTAAATATTTATTTAAACCCATGGCAAATGAATATATATGATCAAAAAAAATATTTTTTTACGATTATTTATTATTTGGAGTCCGTTAAATCGGGCACGTCAAGGCAAGTTTCCATTTATTCCGAGCTGACGCTTCCAGGGTCCAACTCTTTCGGGCACCGGCGTGTGCCCGACGCCGTTTCCGGGCAAGCGATCGACTCCCGACGTTTTCGACGGAAGAAAGAAAATAAGAGAACTTGTAAATGAGCGGGGGAAATTTTGAAAAAGAATCTAATTTTTGGTTCGCTTTCCTTTGGGGAAAGGGTGCGGAGCTTTTTCCGCCGTATCCTTCCACCCCGTGAAAGGAGCAGAGGCTTTGGAAAACGTAAAAACCCCTTTCACAAGGCAATAAAACATGATAAATCTTGAGATTTCTGTTTTACGGCGCCATTAATCTTTGCAACTGAATGAACTGTTAATTTTTTTTTCTTTCAGAAAACCGTTTTCGCTTTGCAGCAGAAGCGTACGCGGGAAACGGAACCTTCGCTGCAGTTCGAGCTTTCGGGGCTTCGAATCGCTTCGCCGAAAGAGAGTCGAATCCGACGCCGCGGCTCATCCGTCGAGGTATCATCGGCCGCCGTTAAGCGTCCGACATCGTTCCGCTGCCGACAGCGGCGAAGAGCTCCTTGCGGAAAAACCACGGTTGAAATCCATCAACCGGTATAACGTGGACCGGACGGCTCATCAGCTTTCGGCCCTCGGTTCCCCCGCACCGCGACCGGAAAATCGTGGATCGAACGGGAAAGCGCGAAAAAAATTCGGGTGCTAAAACGGCGTCGCGCCAGAAGGTGCACCCGAAAAAGGTGGAGACGCCTCAACGGGAGATCCATTAATTTTTTTTTTTTTCTTTTTCTCAGGTTCAGTCCTGTTTCTACCCTTGCGAGGAGCGATCGGGGCACGAGGGAAATTCGTTCCCCGGCAAATTCAAAAGTTCGCATTTCACAATAGATCACAATTCTTTTCTGATTTATCTTCGGCGAGAGAGATTAATAACGTTTGCACCTTTTGCTTCTCACGATAAAGACATAAAAGTTTTGAATTGTGAGGGCCGCCTTCCTCCGAGGGTTTCGCCGCGGGGAACTCGCCTCTCCTTAACGCTTGCACTCGGTCGGAAACGAAGGTTTGAACCCGAAAACGCGATAATGGATCGTCCGCCTGCATCCCCGTACGAGCCCAGATCCGAGGGCACTTTTGGGCACAATCTGCGCCGCGGCAAAATCAAATTTCTCCGCTCCAGACAATCTCGCTTGATGGATGACGTCGTCTGCATGCTGCCGTCGGAAGTGAACGGGGCACGGGGCGGCAGCAAAGTTCTTTCTCCATTTCGGTATGAGGTTTCCCTCGTGCTTGAGTCTTTGCCGCCGAGTCTCTCATCTATCTTTCAGAGATAATTTCACGTATTTTCCCCGGCTGAGCCGGTTTCTAAAACCGGAGTATTAACTTTTAATAAGGAGGTGAATACCCATAAATGAGGCGGCAAGAGCCGGCACCAGGTGAGGAATAAAATTGCTTCAAAGCCTGGAGTTTCAATTACTACATTCCACGGTTGGAAGCTTCCGAGCAACGCTGTTAACAACTGCGACTATAGATTTTTAATGGTTCATCGATATTGCTATAACCGTTTTGACTTAAGCATTTTTCTTTTGGGATTACTGCTGTAAAAAGAGCAGCAGAATTTACAATTCCAATTATCCCACGGTTATAACCGGTGGTTATTATAATTAATGGCTGCGACAACAATTTTTAACAATATCTGGCGTCGTTGACGATTACTGTAATGCTTCTGGGCTCGAGGGAAAAAAATTAAAACATCTAACGTTAAAATAATTAGTTAAGCTCACTTTTAGCTTGTTAAGTCATGCTGCCGGGAACGAGGTGTTACAGTACCGTTCGCAACGAATGGAGACGATGTTTCGGGCGGCGGGTTAACGGAAACGCGCACCGGTTCATCGCTTATTTTCGTGGCAGATGAGATGAAGATAAAGGCGTTCTTCTAACTACGCGCCGAGCAAATAATTAACGAATCCTTACTTACGGAAAGAATCGAGAAAAGAAAATAAAAGGGAAGACTTTTAAATATACAGAAGGGAGAACGCTCGGGAGGCAGGAGCCGCCGCAGCACGGGGCTTCTGGAAAGATCGAGTCCTCGACTTAACCTACGAATCGGAGAGGGAGAACCTGTGCGCGCCAATTTAGGAAGTCACATTCAGCTGTATATAATAACGCGAAGGTTGAAAGAAAAAGCTGGTTACGCGCAAAACGAGTGTCGGTATGTAAACAACGTCAAAAAGGACGTAAGTGCTTTGGACGTGAATCGAACGGGAAATCGGAAGCCGGGGCCAAGCAGCGCGCGACAGACGGACAGGGAAATGCCCGAGCCGGGTGGCGCAGATACGCAGAAAATCCGACACTTGGATTCCAGCTTATCCGAAACCTAACACCGGGTTTCCGAAGCTGTATTAGTCAGCTATCCGGCGAAAGATATGAAAGAGGCCTTAGCAAAAATTGGTCACGAAATACCTAAGATAATTTTATTTCCCGGCGTCAGAAAATGTGCTCAACGAGGAAAAGGCGACGTTAAAGGAAGGAAAAACAACCCCCGAACATCGAAGTCGGAATCGGGGGAAGCAATTTTTTTAGGGGGAGAGGAAAAACTACCGCGGGAACCGGAAGCCGACGGCGTTCGGAACGCCTTTTGGCAGTCTTGAAGGTTGTCGCAGCGAAAGAAGTTTCTCCAGTCGCCCTTTCGCTCGAGCATTTCCCAACTTTGAAGCAAATTAATTTGGGTTCGAAAAAGAACACCTTCCGTTCGTTATCCGGTTAGCGGCGACAGGTTCGCACGTTTACGCTTAGAATGCGAGCCGAACTTCCTCCGCACCTCTCTTCGTGCGACCGTGCGAAAATATAACTCCGGCATCAGCAAAAATGCCTCGGTGCTGCCGCGACTTGTCACGACCGAGGGCCCGCACCAACGATCCGTGCGGAACGCGTTCGGAACGATGCAGGTCTTGCGGGCCGGCGGGCTGCCGACGATCCCCGAGACCGCTTTCTTCAAAATTCCTGCAACCCTTCCGAATCGACCCTCGAGACACCGGAAGAAGGCGGCCGACACCCGAGTCCATCCGAAAAACCGATGTGCCCAGCCTCGCCTCGATCTCCGCGACGCGATAAAACAGGTAGTTGTATCTCCACGCTGTCATCTACCGTGGAACTTCGAATCCGTAATCGTTATCCTACCCGCTCATCGAACCCGACATCAACATTCGTCGGTTATCGCCGTCCCCGGTGCCTCCGGTTCGCGCGACGCGGTGGAAATTTCCCAAGACGGGAGAGCACCGGGCAGCTGAGGAAAACGGGAACCATCCGGGAGGACGTCCGGCCAAAGAAGCCGAACTCTCCGACCGATTCGATTTCTCATGGCGATAATGCCGCCCGTGAAAAGAGAACCATCTAATCGAATCGGACGGTTCATTACGGGGTTTTCGGGTGACGGACGTTGAATAACAAATCGTGGAATTAGAAAGGCACTTGTCAAAGCGTAAAGCAAGCATAAAGGGCCTGGCGAGGCGGAAGGATGGATGTGCCGGGGAAGGAGGGAAAGGCGGAGGTAATAAATTAATGAAAAGAAAGAAATTCCGGTACCCTTGGGTTATTACAGAAAATTAAGCGGGTCAAGCAGGTTCGATATGGGTGCACTCATTAAGGTACTGGAGAAAAATGCTTTCTACACTAACGGTGCCACAACATTCCTAACCTCGAATTTCCTCTTCACACGCATCTTATCTCCCCGCATCTAAATTCCGTGTCAGCAGCTTTCGTTACAAAAAACCTAACACAATAAGTCTTAATAAAAATTAATGTATACATACGAAACGATATCTCCGTCCGACAGTCACCGCAAGAAGAATGTGATCTCCGCTTGTAAATTGATGACTTACCTAAAATAAATAAATAAAAATCAATTCACATTATTATTAATGGTGAAGGGATATTCGGGGTTCTCTACACGATGTTCACCCCGAAAACGGGTTCCTTTCATGGACACCCTCTACATATATATATATATATATAAAGTCTGCATTGTCTCCGACCCCTCGTAACAAATATTAGAATACATTACTCAAGAGTGGTATTTGCCACTCTTGATAATGACTTTTATAACGTCTTTCGATCGGCAATGTGTCACCGATATTAAACGGTTTCTCTGCACCCAAGTGATGTTTCTATTAACAAATGTATATTTGCCCTGTGAGTCACCCTCGTTCCCCGGTTTCTGCGGCAGCAATCGGGGAGGGATCACCAAGGGTGCGATAAGTCACAACGGTAATTTGGAACTTCTTCAAAATGATTCTTGCTGAATCGAGCCGAGGGAGGAAACGCATTTAAACTTGTGCCGGAATAAGGGCACCGGCACGGGGTGGAAGTGAAAAATACCGGCCGACGGCGCCCAAAAAATTGGTAAATAAGTGCAAAAATTTTAGCGAGAATAAAAGGTGGCACGCCTGTCGCACTCAGCTCCCTCCGAGGGGAACGAAAGAGGAAGTCCACAGCAATTATTTTTCCTGTTACAGAAATGCTGACGGACGCGACATTTTTAAAAATTAATTTAGCTAAATCACATTTCAAAGGGAAAAAGTGAAAAGCGGGATTTTCCATTCCGGGAACCTGCCCCGAAAACCTCGAAAATATCAGGAAATTTTTTTTTTTTTTTGCAAATTAAGGAAAATGACAGAAATTTTTCAACGTCTCGAAACGTTTTCTTCGATCTGACGGCTTTCCCGGCTAAGGAAGTGGAAACCATCTCCGAAGGAAAGGCCGGCGGAGGAAAAACCGTCGGTTATCATCCGGAAAAATTAACAAAGTTAATTAATCCACAAATGAATTACTAATTAGATATTAAAAAAAATCGCAAAGCTTTTCATTTACCGTAAAATATATAGAAATTTTGTAAAATGTCTGCTTGGGTTAAGCCCCTGGAGAGTTTTCCATAGAGATTTTTCCAACCTCTTTATCCTGCATCAATATGATATAAAAAAAAATTCAGCTTCAACTTTTTACAGCAATATTTTTAAAGTAAATTTTTTGACAGGTTTGAATTCGTAAAATTCTTTCTCACGCGAATAATTAAATGCGAATGTAGATGAACGTACAGAAAAAAGAAAATGCGTTAACTTAGCTATAAATACGCGCATACACACACATGTATACACATACAAAATTACACACGCATGTAGTTTTTGGTTAATGCAAACTTTCTCGATTAATTTAAACTTTTCGATCCCGGTGTGTGTGTGTGTGTGTGTGTGCACGTGAGGGGAGGTGGAGGAAAGGAAAAAAGGTAACTTTTCGGCATATGTTTATCCAGGAGATTACGGGAAATATAAATCAGCGGAATCAACTTTAAAAATTGTCGAAAATGATATATCGATGCTAATAACTGGGAAAGTTGAGCGTCTGAGCTTGGCTTTTTCAACTATTTGCGTTTCGTTAATGGCAGGGTTCGAGGCAACAAAAGGAAAGGGCAATTTGCACGGATCGATGTCGGCGGCAAAAGCGAATGCGGGGAGCGGCGAAGGTCCCGAACGACGGATCGAGTGGCGGAACCTTGGAAGTCCGTCACCGAAGAGCAACCCGCGACTGCCCCGCAACGACGAGAGCGTTCCACCGTGCCACAGGCACGGGAGTCAAGGTTAGACGTGATTGATCAGGTTAAAATCAATTAAGCGCGGGAGAAGATCGGGCTACGCGGATGGGGCACCCGGGTGCGCCGCGAAGAAGCGTTCGAAGCGGGCCCCCGGTGGCATCGCCGACGAGGGTTCCCTCGCTGCGCCTCTTGCCCCTCTTGCAGTTTGCAAGGGTAGAGCAGGTCGTTCCGAAGGCGACGCCGGGAGGAGCTGCGACAGCGGGGAAGGGCCGCGCTCCCCTCGGGACGCTTCAGTTCCCGGGTCGTCCGCTCGTTCGGCTTCTCGTCTGATCTGGGCCGCGAAAGATCGAATTCGGGTGGCCGCGCAGATGCGAGAAAAGAGCCCGAACCACCTCCATAAGGCATCAAAAATTACTTAACCCAATCGCGAGGCATCAAGGAGACGTTGGCCAACCGCACGTGATTATTAACAACAGCGTAACGGACAACAATTAACGGTTACGCACATCGCGACGCGAACGTTCCGTAGACTTCAGCATTTTTGATGCACGCCGATAAAGCCTCCATTTTGGCAAAGGATCGCGGACCAATAATACCAACCTGGCAGCCTCGAACTGCCAATTGTCCATTCGCTTAATGACAGCGGTTGAAGGGACCGAGCCGTGCCCGGGTTGAAATGACGACCGATGATTTGGCGAATCGCTTTAACTTCAATTGGTCCAGTTAATGGCACATCAGCTTATTAAGGAGGAATTAAAAGATGTGGTCAGTTGGCATGCACCCTATCCATTTACCGGACTCAGGTAGCACGGAAAACAGGTTTGCCTCTTAATTAATGTAATTTCTTGAAAGAGGCTTTGACAGTTTCTTTTTCAACGTTTCCAGCGGCATCCTAACATTAAAAACGGGAATCAAATTACACAAGAACCTCGATTTAATGCAATAAAAAGGGTTGGTTTATGCCAGAGGATTTAGGCAGTCCAACTGACATCACGGACAGCGCTTTCTAGCCGGACGGCCGGCTCAAGGTTGACGGGCAGAATAACCTGGAAGGTTTTGAAATGACTTGAAGCTCGAACGCCCTTTTGCTCCAGATTCGGAAGAAGTTGCCTCCGTCGAACGCTGGACGAACCGCCGCTCTGTGAAGCGAGAACGTGCATCTACATTTTCTCTTGCGGAAGGGCGAAATTTTGATTGATTGACCAAAAATGAGCTAATAAAGATGTCGAATCGGTTATAAAGAGACCCCGAAGCTTTCCAAGCGATTGCAGTCGAGGGGGATTACACGGGGTATGTTCAACAGTCATTAAATGCAAATATTTTTAATGAAAAAAAGAAAAATATGTTATTCTGGCGGGGTGGATGGGCCACTGCAGAGTAATGAAGTAATGCGTGGCGTGAAAAATCATATCGTGCATGATTTAATCTTTCAAGAAGAAAACCCCAGACGGGGAGAAAGAAAGAGAGAGAGAGAGAGAAGGGAGAGAGGGAGACAGAGTCACGCACGATTTATTCTGGAAAAGGAAGAGGGATGAAAGGAAGGGAAGTGAAGCGCGGGGGAGGGAAAATTCAGAATAAACTTCAGGAAAGCGGGAAAACGGAAGGAAACATACAAGCTATATATCGACAAGTTATCATTTAAGCGGGGGGCAAAGGCAAACGCCGGGGATCGAAGGATTGCTCGGGGAGGGATGCGAAAATCGGGGAGAAATCAAATCTGTATTCTCTCCGCTTGCTCCCCGCGGGGGAATCCGTTCTCTGACAGCTTTCACTCCGGTTAAAGCATTTTATTTTCCATTGACCCCACCGCCAGCAGCGAAGGTCCCCCGGAGCTTTCATCCTCCGAAATCCAATTTTTTACGCGGTAAATTATACGGTCGTCGCGTAACAGTTTCCGCCAAGCAACAGACGTGGCGAAAAGGCGATGATGGGCCCGCACAACGAAAAGGGCAACAAATCAATCGGTTTTAAACGCGCGGCACTGCACATCAACGTATTCGGACCTGGAGGAGCAAAGTGCGGTCGAGCGGCAAAACAGTTTCGCAGACGGCCAGTTCAGAATGTTAATTTAGGCGATGCTCGAACTGGAAGGCGTTCCGAGCCGCCCGTCGAAGCCTTCCCAAAAGGCATTCTCAAATTCGGCAGCCGAGGTCCGCAAATGCCTTTCGCGTCGGGAAAGGGAAGCGTCCCTTTTCGAGCCGGAATGGGCGCAATATTCAGCAAAAATTGAAAAATCATAAATCTCTCGAATATATATAGATTCGATGCAGATAAATTATCTCCGAAAACTCTTAATTACTAAGCAGAAAACCTTCCCGTCCTCTTCCTGCGAAAGCTCGTTTTTATCGATTATAAACGGAAATTTTTAATAAAAGCCGTGAATCACTGCCTTCCCGAAAAAAAAAAAAATTTCGACCTCCGAAATGAACCGGAGACGTCGGCGGTGGGAGAAGGCTGCGGGTCCTGCGGCTCCCGGGGCCGGAAAATCGGGATTCGCACCGCACTCGGCCGACCCACGGGCATAAATCAAACGAATTCCAATCTTTTAATAAAATTATTGCGACCTCCTCCAAACTCGATTTTCATAAAATTTCGGATTTCGGGAGCGTCGGGGAAAGCAAATGGCGGCGGGATCCTGCCGATTGCTTCAAGTCTTCGCGGGGCTCGGGGCGAGCTTCGCCCGCCGATGCAGTTGGAGCGGCCAGGGAGAACGCCGCAAAATGCAGGAGAGTCGGAGATGAATCCGGAGCTTAAGCGCCCCAAGTTACAACGACGATTCGTCACGATGCTTAATTTTCTCACCCCTGCGAAGCCGACAACCCCTGCAGCAATGCTAGGACCATTACAATTTATTTAATATTTTCCAACGACGGACTAAGTGCTGACCCTTAATGCAGTAAAAAAAAAAAAAAAAAAAAAGGTTATTTTCCCTTAAATTGCAGAGCTGAAATCATTTCAATAAAATACACTTCGCTCCTATTCCATTCACCCCCGAACGACGAAGCACCGCAAGGATCTTCGTCCTCGCGGGAACCCATTGTACGCGTCACGATTCAATGAATAAGGTCCAACGGATGATGCGTTGTTCCCTCCATTGTTCAATCAAATTTCCAGCAGGGCCGCATCCAGAACCGCTCCAAAAAAACTCTCGTGAAACCACCCCGTCCTCAGGAGTGATCTCCGTTGTACCCAACGCCAACTTTACTTTCCCGGTGCGTCGGTCGGAGAAAATCGGCGCGGCAGCGGAAAGCCGTGACGAGAAGACGTCGACGGGCCCGTTTCGGCGCGATATTACGGCGGTTTTACTTCGGAGCACGAAATGCGCCTCCTCAAACGTCCGTTACCGGATGGGCGGATGTGCCCGGCAGCACTCGTCAGTAGATGCAGCGTCCGAAACGCTTCCGCGCACGTCTCCCGGACGGGGTGCGTTTGCCCTCACCCGGGAACCGCGTTCGAGAGGCGATGTCTTAATTCCCGATGCCGATCCTCGTCCGCACCGGAACGTTTCCCCTCTCGGATTTCGGAATTCTCGGACGCTTTAAAATGCGTACGTTGGTGCGGGGTGCGCTCGCGTTTGGGCCGAGGTTTTCTGCAACCGCAGCGAGCTGTTGGCTGTTTTCGACGCTTCGCATCGGCGGGAGTTTGCGAACCGCGAAAACGGGAACGCTCGATGCCCGCGCGGGAGAGAGGCTACGGCGAGGTTAAGGTTGCCTCTCCTCCGTCGGCTACGTCTCGGCTTCTTTCCCGAAGACGGCCAACCGCGGAGCTTTCTCCTTTTTACAGTCGGTTCCCAAGTCGCAAGTTCCGATCTCCCGATGGCATTTTCGTTCCGAACGCAAGCGGATATCTTCATCGGTGTCGGATGGTTCCTATATAATACACACATAAATTAGGTGTTTCCTTCGAAACCGTGAAAGGTCAGAAAATACCCAAAAAGCGAAAACAACTCCGAACAAGTAAAAAACCTATAATTATGGACATTATTCGTCATACGGTAGGTTCGGCATGGCCTGGGAATAATACAATAATTAAGTTTGACATAAAAACTTCATTAGACGGACTTTCGTCCATGGATTAGGGTCAAGAGGGTCTTTCAACCCCGGGACATTCGAGTTTGACTTCTTCATTTCCATTTTCACGAGGCGAAAAAAAAATTGTTTCGAGTTCTTCGTCTGACGGCACGCGCCGCCGCAGTTCCCGGCGCGATCTCGGGGCAAAAATCCGTCGCTCTTCGACCGGAGAAATGTGACAAAAATCAACGGAAGAGGATAAGGAAACGGCCGCCCAAGCAAAAGGAAATAGCTGCATCCGCTCGTAAATATAAATTCGTGTCACAGATTACGAATCTTGCACATAATCCCTCACACATGATGTATGCTAATGAAGAGGGAAGGGGCGGGCGGGGGGCGCGTGGGGCTCCAGACCTCGCGGAGCCTCCGCGATTGATCGGAAGGGAGAAAGCTCGAAAATTCCCTTCCCCGTCCCCTTTCGAGGCGGATAAATCGATACAACGGCAATCAACGCGATTCACTCCCGCGTTTGCCCCGCTCGGGATCGTTCCGTCAACCCACCCGACGGACGGCGCGGACGGACGGGAAGAGAGCAAAGCACCAACTTGGCTCCTTCCGCGGCGGAGACCGACGCATCCCGGTGGAAATGCAATTGGCACACAATAATCCAATTAGCGGTGGATGAGAGAAGAATATCGCTCGAATGACGGGCATTTCTAGTGTTGTGCCGTGTTTAAGTGCGAGCTCGCAGCCAAAAGATTATAACTAATTTGTCAGACAAAAGAATAGAACAATGGCATCTCCTGCGCGGTGAATTTAAAAAAAAAAAAAAAAGAGCATGGGACTGACAGAATAGGTCGGGTCAGCGGTTTGGTGATCCGACGGCGGAATCGTTTCTTTATAACAAAAAAGACGGAGATGCCCCGGGGCGCGGGGAATAGGTCAAAATCGAATAGGAAAGGCACCGGTCGGGAACGGCTTGCGCTAATGGTGATGAATGGTTAACATCGGTCGAAACCGACTCAAACTCAGGCACGATAATGCAATCGGGTACGTGCTGAAGGTGAAAAATCACGTCGGGCCTCTTTCGGCGGAGGATGGCGCTGCCTCGGACGAAATCCCGGGGAGCCGCCCCCGAAACGAAAAATTCAACCGCGGTTTGGGCTCCGAATTAAACTCGCGCGTCCGGAATAATAAGTTAACGGTCGGTGAAGGAAATTGCGGCAAACGTCGCCCATCGGAAAGGCTCGGGCCACGCAAAATTGAACAGCGACGACCGTCGGATCGATTCCCTGCCTTCGGAACGCGAAATAAAGACGTCGGCGTGAATCCGGGGTAAGGTTTGCCCCGGAGAAGAAATCTGCGCCGTTCCCGTCCCCCCCCCCCCCCAAAAAACTATACCCGCGTGATAAGTACGGAAATTCATAAAAGGAAACCGTCAAAGGAAGGCAGTGGAGGACGTTTCCTCATTAAAATTTCAAAAAGAAAATGCCGTGAAAAAGGAAGTTGAAGAATTTTATCAGCGAAAGCCCTTTTTTTCCGGAAAGTTTCACATTCCCCGATCGTAATGGGAAAAGGTTAAGTCGAACAAGCGATTTCGGAGAGTTTTCCTCTTCCTCGAAAGGTATTAACCGGGGATAACGCTTCGGATGCGCTTCGACGCCGGGCGTCGCATCCGTCGACCAACGCGTACGCGCGAGTTTCGCCTTGCCTGCGGGTGCAGCGCAGGATTGTGCCGCAGCTCGAGCCGCCGTCTCGACTTTTTCTCCTCCCTCATAAAAATTCAGCGAGGATTTTCACCTTCCTCGAGCGTTTCCGGCGATCCCGAGGAGATTTGCGCCGGAGGACGGACGGCGAAAAATCAATTCCGCCGCTTTCCCATTTTCCTTATCCGGCTCCGAATGCGTCCTTCGTCGGAAATTCACGTCCTTCGCACTCGCCGCCGGAGCCTCGAAACGTCGATGGGTTTCGAGGCGATCGCACAGCTCACGGGGATGACGGAAAGCCAAAAAAGCCACTGGAAAAGGACGGGGAAAGCTCTCGAGAGCAATCGAAACGGAACCGAAAGCGAACGGGCGAAGCAAAAGGGTGCAAAGTGTGGCGAAGTCAAGAGATGGCCGGAGAGAACGTTTCAAACGGCCGAAATGGAGATTTTCGCATTTTCACTATCGGCATTAATTAAGGCACAATTCCATTCCATTACTCGGGATGCCGGACCCAGTTTTATGTTGGCATTTCGAAGCTTAACTCCCCAAAAATCGATCCAAAAAAAATTTTTTTTTTTTTTCCAGAACGTGCTGCTGCGAATCCGCGGATGCCTCGTCGTAAAATCACGCTCCAGCGATACACGTAGCGACTCCGTTACATCAACGATAAATGCAGATTTGTTTCGCCGACAGTCGATAAAATTCTCATTTGTCGGTAAGCAAAGCCGAAGCCTCAAGAATGAAAATCTTTTTACGTTTTTTCGAAGTTCGGTCTTTCAACAAAGACCTTCATCAGCGAGTCTTTGAAAAAGGAAAAAAGGCAATTTCGCAATGGATCTCGGAAACGGACGTGGAAATATGCTCAAAGGATAAGCAATTCACTAGGAAATTGTTCTCGGTTCGCTGTTTATATTAAAAAGTTAACTTCGAACGAATGTAAATCATTTGCTCGGCGCATATAAAACTACTATATCTCATATTTCATAACTCACTTCCACATTAGATGATCATTGGGTTATGTATGTACAAAT
>JAOWBB010004269.1:0-34771 GCA_028565995.1 Ricinus marginatus | reverse complement strand
GTTTTCAGAATAACTTTATAGTTTTGAAAGTAAATCCATTCAATTTACTTTTCCTTTTCTGGTTCAGACTATGAATGTAAACATTTAGAGTTATATATTTGCTCGTATTAAAGAGAATCTAATATTGTTTCAGAGAAAGTAGTCATTGCTTGTATAAGTTAAATAAAACTCCATTCAGATAATTATAATTTTATATATTTATTTTTATTGAAATTTTTTTTAAAAAAATTCATATATATATGGAATACATAAACCTTTGGCTTTGAACCCATCAAAGGTGGACTGGATTAAACATGCCATTTCTAATATGGTATATGTGAATTTTAAAGTTTAATTTAATTTCAGCAATCCATACGATCAGTCAATGTGTAAACCATTTTGGGGAGGAGCAGTTTTACCCGATTTGGCTTTGGGTGGATATCTTAAATATGGAAAACGATTCGGAAAGCCGAAAATAGAATTAGCCGATGCATTAATTATTACGTACATTGTGAATAATTACAATAATCAAACTCTTTTAGAACCAGCACTAAAATGGGAAAAGAAGTAAAGTTACATTTACAATTTGGCTCGATATTATAAATACAGTTTTACAATATTTCCTTTTTTATTTAAAATTAACTCTAATAATTTAAATTTATAATTTGATACAGAATTATATTAATAATATTCATAAATTCCATATTAAAAATAAAATATTGTCTTTTAGATTTATTGAACTAATGAAAGACTGGGAGGAAAATGAAAAGCCGCCATTTATGGAAGTGGCATTTTCATCTGAAAGATCAATTAAAGATGAACTTGATAGAACTTCCAGTTCTGATGTAATAACTATCCTTATAAGTTATATGATTATGTTCCTATATATTGCGATCGCATTGGGTCATTTTAAAAAATTTAGCAGATTATTAGTAAGTATTTTTAACACGGCTTTAACCGTTTATTAATTTGCTGTTACTCATTGAAGATTCAGTTTTAATATTTATTAATTTCTTTTATGAATATAATGTACAAGTCATCTAGGTATATATTCAATTATTATATTCTCTACTTAAATGATTAAAGGCAAAGCCGAAATTTAAAAATTTTTTTAAATTTATTAATTTAATATATGTAATTGTCAAATATTAAGAATTTTTAGTTTAAAATAAATAGAAAATTTTATTGTATTTAATCTTGAATTTTGATTAATTTTTTTATTTCATTTCACTCAAATTTATTGTCTTTTCAGATTGACAGTAAAATGACATTGGGATTGGGAGGTGTAGTAATTGTTTTATTCTCTGTTGGATGCTCAATAGGATTTTTTGGTTATATTGGTTTACCGGCAACATTAATAATTATTGAAGTTATACCCTTTCTGGCTCTAGCTGTTGGAGTTGATAACATTTTTATTCTTGTCCAAACTCATGAACGTACAGAAAAATTGTCAGATGAATCTGATGTGGAACACATGGGGCGCGTATTGGGGCGTATCGGACCTTCTATAGCATTGACGAGCATTTCAGAATCATGCTGCTTCTTTCTGGGTTAGTTCAAATATTCTGTTAAATGTATAATTTAAAATGAATTTGATTTGATATGATATTTTATAAATATTTTGTATTTAAAAGAATACGCAACCTGGGCACAATTACTAAAATTTCCGATTTAAAATGAAAACTTCAACTAATATTGATAAAAATATCTGCAATTTTTTATTTGATCTAATTCTCTTTTATTAAATTAATATAGATCAATAAATACTGATATCAAATAGATATATTAATAATATGAAACTATTTAAAAGTCCTTATTTCCAATGAATTAATTTAAGCAATTTTAATTATTATCTTTTTATGAATTTCAATTAATTTTATTATAGACATTTAAAGTACACTTATTTTTACATTAAGTTTGATTTGATGTTTGTTAATAAATAATTCAGCAATTCTCATTTATTAATTTTGAATAGGAGGACTATCTGATATGCCTGCAGTTCGTGCTTTCGCTCTATATGCAGCAGTGGCTATACTTGTCAATTTCTTTTTGCAAATAACCTGTTTTGTGAGTTTAATGATTTTGGATGCACGTAGGCAAAAAGTAAGTCAGTCTGTTTATGTTTGATAATTGAAAGATTAGGTTAGGTTAGATTTTCATGTGAGGTTAATTTTCAGATTCCAAATAATTTAATTATTACTACTTTATCTTTAAGGAAGAGAGATCAGTACTATTATAGTGAAATTGTTATATATAACTATAATATGAAATAGTGATTCTTTATTTCGTGATACAAGACAAATATTACTCTTTGGTAACGGCATAATTTACTTATTTTGTTACCAATTTCAATATAAAAAAATGTAGCTTTTATAGTAAAATTTTATATCTTGTGATATCAAAATCTGGAGTCGTTTATTAAAAAAATAAAACGATGCTGAAGAAAAAAATATATCTTATTTAATTATTCCACATATTACTCATATGTATTGATCTGTTATAAATTAAAATTTTTTTGTGGTATTATTTTTTTGTAGTTTCTAAAAAATTTATCAGATTTAAATGCATAGTTTAAGGAGTAAAATTTTATTTTAGGCCGATCGATATGATATGTGCTGTTGTTTGAAAGGATCAAAAAAGCCAAATGAAATTATTCCAACAAGCTTAACTTACAGATTTTTCAAAAACGTCTATGTGCCTAGCGTTATGAACAAGTATGTTCGACCAACAATTTTAATCTTCTTTTGGGGTTGGATTTGTTTATCTATAGCAGTGATACCTCGTATTAGAGTCGGATTAGATCAAGAGGTTTCCATGGAAAAAAATTCTTATGTATATAATTATTTTAAGGTAAATATTTCAATCTAATCATTCATTGTGCGAATATATTGTCAAATTAATAAAATGTTAATATTTACATATATATATATTTCAGCTTTTGAATGAATATTTATCTATTGGACCTCCAGTTTACTTTGTTGTTAAAGATTCTCCTTTGAACTACAGCGAAACTCTTGTGCAGAATATGTTTTGCGGTTCTTCTGGATGTAATCAATATTCCCTTACAGTTCAAATATTTTCGGCCGCCAAGCATAATTAGTAAGTCACATGGTATTTTTTTATTCGAAAAAAGTTTTAGAAACTAATACATACTTTGTTATGTTTTTAATGCTTTTTATATCTGGCATTATTTTCACCAAATAATTGAAGATTTAAATTATATTCAGTTTTAGTTAGAGAAGTAAAATTGACTGTAGATTATAATTTTCTTAAATTTAAATTTTCATAAGTTTAGGATGTCTTTAATTTCACAATTTTAAAATCAACAAGTAGTAAAAAAAAAGAACAAAGATATGAAAGTTCAGTTAGAAGAAAATAAGTTTGCATGACAACTAGTAAAAGTATTTATAGTCGATTTCTAATTAATGTGATATATTTTTAATGTTTAAAATTCACTAGGAATAATTGGTAATCTTGCTAAAGTCATTTGAATGGTATTTTAATAAGTGTTTAAAATTTGTTTTGGTTTTAAAAATTTTTTATTTTAAAAGTAGTTTATATTTTTAACGAAAGTAGTTTATTTTAGTTTATTATTAACTACTTTAAGTAGTTTATATTTTTAACAGTACTTATATAGCGAGGCCGGCCACCTCTTGGATTGATGATTATTTCGACTATTCTTTTGCTGATGACTGCTGTAAAATTTATGAAAACAAAACCTATTGTCCAAATGATCTTGAGAGCAGCAAATGTAGTGCTTGCGAAAAAAAAATTAAAGGTTTTCGACCAAATCCAGTCGATTTTGATAGATTCTTGACCTTCTTTTTAAGAGATATTCCAAACGAAAACTGTGTAAAAGGAGGTGGTGCAATTTATAAAGATGTGAGTATTTTTCATAAGCATATAAGGTTAAATGTACTTTTTAAATACCTTAAAATAATGAATTTTGATTTAGGCCGTAATGGTGAAAGATAAAGGAATAGATGAAGAAGGTTATCGAATAAGTGGAGTTGGTGCTCATTATTTTATGGCTTATCATACAGTTTTAAAAACAGCAGAGGATTACTATAAAGCTCTTAGAAGTGCAAGAGCGATTGCTGACAACGTTACAGATTTTGTTAACGACCAATTGGAAATTACGGATTCTGAAAAAAAAATTGAAATATTTCCTTACAGGTGAGTCACAAATGTATATAGTTTTATTTTCACATGAAGATTTTTATTTAACAGATGTTATGACCAGGCAATTATTAATGAATAGAAAAGACACAAAGATTAAGAAGTGAAATGTATATGTTTCTCTATCATATTTATAATTTATTCAATAATTTGGACTATTTTCAATATTTGTTGTTGATTGTTGAGATCTTACTTAATAGGGCTTATTTAATTTTCGACGATTTCATTTACTTCTAGTGTTTTCTACTTATTCTACGAACAGTATTTGACCATTTGGATAGACACTATCAAAGGCATGGCAATCTCTTTTTTAGCCATATTTCTCGCAACATTTGTCTTGCTTGGCTTAGATCTTTGCAGTGCATTAGTGGTTGTATTAACAATTGCGATGATCATTATTAATCTAGGTGGCCTCATGTACTGGTGGAATATAGATTTAAATGCTATATCCCTGGTCAATCTTGTTATGGTATGTTATTCTTTGCAATATGCATTTTGAATGGAATACACGATAAATAACTTTATTAATACCTTGTTACTTTTTATTTAGGCTATAGGGATAGCTGTGGAATTTTGCAGCCATTTAGTACATTACTTCGCAGGTTCGTCTGAGCCGACAAGATTAAAAAGAGCCTCTGCTTCTCTGGCCGATATGGGGAGCTCAGTAAGTATATCATTTTGCTTTAGATAGTACATCAGCAAAATATTTAAAATTTTTGTACACAATGATGCCAAAAACGTTTTAAAAAATGTATATACATTAAAATAAGAACAATTTTTATTATATCAGGTTTCTTTTTCCATTTGATGAATTTTTTTTTTTTTTTTTTTTAGATATTTGCCGGTATCACTCTAACTAAATTTGGTGGTATCATTGTTTTATATTTCGCCAAATCTCAAATATTTCAAATATATTATTTCCGAATGTACTTAGGAATAGTTTTGTTTGGTGCTGCTCATGGCTTGATATTTCTTCCTGTTTTTTTGAGCTTTCTTGGTAAGTAAAAATTATTGAAAACATAAATTTGAATTTTTTAAAGCTCTACAAGTAATTTTGCTGTTTTCTTCTATATCGAAATAGGCCCTGGTATGCATCTTACATTTACATAACGTCCCTGACCCGAAAGTGGTTGGTATTTGTTGCTTCTAGACTTTTTTAAAAATTTAAATTAAATATTCTGATTGTTAAAGGTTTTTTTAAAATTACTGTCATATAATATTGGAAACTATTACATTCCTTAGTTAATTTATGAACAAATATTGTTCATAATATGATATATATTAAGAATTCATAATAGTTCATGATATTTAGAAATTTCACTTTTCATTATGTCAATTTTTAAAGACTTAATCTCATTCATTGCCCAATACTTTTGAAGGATATTGCTTAGTTTTAGGAAATTGAATTTCACGAAATGAAAACGAACGAAATTTTAATCTTTTACAAATGTTATTTCGTATGTATTTAATTTTTGCATTTCTACTTCTCCCAAAAAGTATAATTTTCAGGTAAAATAATATCAAATTTATTTAATTTGCTTAAAAAAAATTATTTATATCAAAATAATGTCATACGTATTAGATTAAATTTTGTAATGTAGAAGTATTCTATCGAGTTGAAAAGTTAAAGGTAGTTATTTTATACAGTATTGATGTAGGTATTTAATTTTGCAGGACATTTATGTGGTTAATTTAACTAATTTTTTCTTCTAAGAAGGCAATTTTCTGCTTGTATACTTTGAAAAATACATTGTTAATAATGTAGTTTGAACAAGCATTTGATTTTTAATGACTTTTATTTTAATAAAAAAGCGCTTTTCACTTTATAAAATTAAAGACATATTTGAGCAGAATAACGGATTTATAAATAATTTAATGAAATATTTTAGTTGTATTTAATATATTTTAATATAGAATTTAAAATTATTTATTAAAATTAACAGTTTCAAAGTTGTAATTTACGTAATGTAATTGAACAAACATTTAGAATTGCTTGCATTATTAACAATTTCCAATGGCCAAGCTTTCCCTTAATTAAACTTATAATTTGAAAATTGGACATATATTTGTTTAGGTGTCTTTGGACAGCCGACGAAATGAGATATGTTAGCGGCATATAAGTGAATAGAGGCATAAACCTCTTGAGCATTGAATGATTAATAAGATCTGTGTTGTAAGGAATATGAAATATGGATGATTGTCTAATTGTGAATTTGTAAACGTGTAATGTTTACTTTCGAAGTGGATATATCTTCCTCATAGGCTAAGACCAAAAGATATTTTTTTGCGGTCTTTATGCAATTTCAGTTTTATCAACTTAAGCAATTCGTGTTCCCGTTTTGATCTTTGGCAGCAATTTTTTTAAGATGTTGTGCATTGCTTTCTACCGATTGTTCCATTCTAAATATTTTAATTTTTTAAATTATCATATTAAATGCATGTGTTACATGAATGCTATGATCAATGCATAAATTTTACTAAGAGCATTTTAACTCAATGTTTATTTGGATCTAGTGTACGAGGTGTATTTAGGTTAACTAATTAGTCATAAAAGAAAAAAAATAAGCTGAAAACCTTGATTTGGACAGGTCCGAGTTTTAACGAAGAAAAGCAACTCATTCGAAGGAGAAAAGAACATCCGGTTGAGGGTCAAGAGGAAAATCTTAGGGAAGCCGGTTTTGAAAGAGTAAGGAATTCAAATACGAACAATTATACAACAAAATTATAATTAACATTTAGTTATCATTTGTTTGTGTATTTATATATATATAAGAAAGATGTAAACGATTAAATAATGATTGAATGTTGTGTTTACTTGCTGTAGAGAAGTAAAAAGTTTTTATTTTTATGTGTCATTTAACAAATTAAGAGATTTGACATGAATCTCATTATTTTTGTAACATTTATTTACTGAAAAAAAGACTGGTAATACAAAAAGTTTATTGTTGTTGCTTCTTTTTAATCTTTTATTAAGCTAATTCATTTTACATCCTAATATTTATAATTTTTTATGGTTTTCGCAATATTAATACATAATGATTTTAATTTACTAAATTTAATCCTTCATTTGCTCAAGATTGTTTTTTTATAAACATTATTATTATTATTATTATTATTATTATTATTATTATTATCATCATCATCATCATCATCATCATCATCATCATCATCATCATCATCATCATTATAATTATTTTGGCACGAGATTTGCAGTTGTTTCATTTGTACAAACTGTCAAGAATCAGAGATAGGGCGTCAGCGGAGCCAGGCAGTCTATTCTCGAATTCGATTTCTCATATTCCAGCCTTATCGAGTTACTTTTTCTTTTCCTCAATTCTTTTCTCCGCTCCCTTATTATTTTCTCGAAGGCGCAATTGAACAGTAAAGGCGACAGAATATTCCCTTGTCTGACTCCCTTCCTTATTTCAAAGCCATCTGACATTTTTCCTCTGAATTTTATTCTGAAGATGGTGTTTAAGGTCTGTTCTGTGATTGCTCTTGTTTTGTCGTCCAATCCAGTTTCTATGACCTATTAAGGTGACCAATCTATACTGTCGTTTGCTTTCCTGAAGTCTATGAAAGTAATTACAAATTTCTTATTTTTGGGCTTTCAGGTAAGATGTTATTCATTTGTTCTGGGCAAGGGCAATCTTCTCTAAAACTCTCCTTGTATTTCCGTATTTGCTCGTATAGTTGTTGTTGAGCTCTGTGGTCGAGCATCTTTGAAAGGATCTTGTATGTGATGTGATTAGGAGTAAAGAAATTCCTCGATAGTTGTTCACGTCAGTCTTGTCGCCTTTTTTATGTAAGGGAAGGAATTATGGCAAAGGTCCACCCCTTGGAAGGTCTTTCACTTTTCCATATTTCGCTGAAATCTCTGTTAGTTTTTTTATCGCCTTTTCGCCCGCATTTTTCTATAATTCTGATATTGTTAGGTCTTCATCGAGCTCCTTGTTATTTTTAATGACCTTATGCTGGCTTTAAGAAGGGAGTTCTGTGTCTGTGTTATTTCGGTTTTGAGTCTGAACTTTGGGACCTCAGAGATGAGTCACGTGTTGAAGTATTTTGCAAGTATTTGACAGTTGTCTTTGTCAATTTATACCATTTTTTTTTTCATTTTTGTCTTTGAAGTATAGACTTGTTGGGGTGTGTTTCATTAAGATGGCGCTTGAATATTTTTTAGAAATTTCTCGATTTGTTTTTCTGAAAGTCCTGTTCAATTAATATCATTTGTTTCTTATCAAAAGCCTAAGGATTATTTTAGCTGTTTGTCTTTTTACATCCAGATTCGGTGCCAAGCTGTGCTGATGTTCCACTTTTTCCATGCCAGTTGTGTTTGTTTTTAGCTTCTTCACAAGTGTTCGTCAGCGATTCATATTTTCTTGATTATATCAATGGAACCGTTTCTTTGCTAAATCAATCATGGTATCTCTTAGCATATCCCACGTATTTGTATTGTGTTCCTAGTTTTTTGGTAAAGTCTTTAGTGTGATTCAATTTTTCTGTATAAAGTAACTGTCTTCTTCAGGTGGATTTTTTTTTCGTGTTTTGTGGCAGTTTCACTTTAATTCTGGACAAAGAAACGAATTTTTCATCGAGGATTGAGTTTCTTAGGACTTTAACGTTTTGAATCTCTTTACTTGCCTTCACGTATGATCTGTCTGAAACTCTCCTAGGCTGGGATTTGGAGATCTCCACGTCCTGTTTTCTCGGCAGGTGACTTAAAGCAATCGATTTTAGAAGCAAGTTGAACAGCCCACAGAGCATCACTAGCCTCTTCCAATTGCGATTTGTTCCTTTATGAGCGGGATGGCCTCCGAAAACAGTGAAATTTCCTTTCTTTGCCAGTCTGGGCGTTGAAATCACTTAACAGGATGACTGTGTTTTTGTCAGTTATTTTATCAAGTATGTCCTCTAAGTTTTCCCAAAGTCTGTCTGTTCCTTCTTGATCTGTTTTGTTCGCCTGCTTTCTTGGTGCGTGCACGTTGACTGAAGCATACATTTTGTTTCTGCTTCTGAAAGAAGCGTCGAGAGCCTAGTGTTGGGTGAGGTTAAATCGGTTATTGATTTAAGGATCCCCTGACTAAAAACCCAGCATTTAGATGAGCGATTACAATACCTTGTTTAGAGAGAATCATCTTTTGTTTGAATTTCCCGTTTTGTAATAGTGAATTGGCATTGAGAGTCGCGAAGAAGGTATCGACGGTGGATTGGTTACCACCTGGGGTAGTTATTCCCGACCGTCTTTCCTCCATGCTTGTCCGTTTTGCTGAAATATTTCGCTGGTTTCGCGCCGACTGGCGGTAATACCAAGGTTGTGAGCCTTGGAGGGAAATTCGGGTAAAGGATACTGGATTAGGAGAGATGGAGAGTTTTTAAAGTAAGGTTAAGCGCAGGAAAATAGGCTGAAATGAAATCCAGAGGGATACGAACCCATAACCTTTGGAATAATCAACGAGCACGCAACCTCCCGCGCCAGCAGGGGGTCTGTAAAATTAAAACCAAGGGATCCACCAAACATTAATTATTATTGTTATTGGTCTCGAGATATTTCTATATTTTTGTTCATATCCATTCCTCTACAGGTTGATACCAAGTAGTGGAAGGAATGGGTGTTTGCCGCTGTTGTCCGTGTTGAGGAATGTCTGTGTCGCAGGTGTGGGATGGCAAGTCTTCAGGATGATTGCCTTTTAGACCTGTGGCTGTGGTGCCTGTTGGGACATTATGTGGTAGCACTGTTCCTGTATTTTGTTTCCGGATCTGCTTGATGTTTGTGGCTTGAAGGAAGTATTTCTCTGTTTTTCCATTTCTGTTGTTGTATTTGGGATAGATATTCCACCAAGTGTTTAATTTTCTGCCTTTTTTTCACTAGAGTGATGTCCGTCCCGTTATGGCCTACTGTTTTGTGTGTGCGGAAGGTGTGATCCTGTAAAATTTGGTCTCATGTTTTTCGAGAATGGTTTGCGGGTGATATTTGTTGTATGAGACTCGGTCAGTTATGAGGTTGTGTTTGAAGATGAGTTCTTAATTACCTCTCTCCTTTTCTTCAAGGAGATCTCTGAAGCGAAGAATTCTGTAGATATTGATAAAAAATCTCTATGAAGAATTCTTCTATTAAATTATTTATAATCCATAGAGAATATGAGTAAGAGATTTCCCTTTATGTATCATAAAATAATATTATATTTAGATTTCTTATCTTGGCTGCTATTTTGTGTCGATTCATGTAGTCAGTGGATGACAGGAGTTTGCATCCGTTGCTTATGTATTTTATTTTTTTTTACTATTATTATTATTATTATTATTATTATTATTATTATTATTATTATTATTATTATTATTATTTACAAAAACTTAAAATTATAAGAAATTAACACAATAAAATATATGAATGCATACAAATATTTGTACGATAAGCATTAAGCAGCTTTTTGCTTGCGTAATATATGAAAATAGAGTCAAATACACGACATTTTTTTGGTAAGGGCCTCGATAAGTTTATTGTGTTATCGAATTTAAGTTCTTAAGATGAAAACTTTTTTAACATCTAGCACATATATATATAAATATATATAATTTTTTTTCGGTACTTCCATTATTTTATTTTTTCATTCATTCTTTTAATATCGTCCCATTTTTTCATGCTTTTTTAATTGTATTATTTTATAAGAAATTTAAGAAATAGAATTAACTATAAGAAAACATTTATTTAACTTTAATATTTTTTTTCTTTTGCACTGATCATTGTATGACAGATCTTGAGCTCCTAATACATGAATATAAGATTGAAATTACAATAAATTTTTTGATTACCACGCTGATCTTAAATAAAAAAATTGCTTTTAGTGACTTTTTAGGGCTTTCTTATGTAATTAGCTGATTCAGCACTTTGTCACTAAGAGGTCTAGGGCCGCACAAAATTGTAATAAAGATATAAATGCAGCTTTTTAGAATAGTGTAGTGACTTGAATCTTATTGTTCATTCGTAGTCATCATCAACAATTGGTCCACTTCCTGAGATATCTTCGTAAGAATTCGAGCTCTGCAGTTAATTACTTTTGGTATGTTTCATTAGTTAAATGTATGAGCCGGTTTTTTTTAATTTTTTTATTTATTTTTTGATGCTATTAATCGTAATTTCCCTATTTTTTCAGACAGTAAGGGATGGTTTTCTATTTCTTGAGTTTTTGCCTAATCTGAAATGAATTTATTTAATTTATTCCTCTTTGCAAATCTGTATCAATTGCTTCCTCGAATATTTTTGCATCAAGTAATTTTTAAATAAAACGCTTTCAGAAAAAAAAGCCACCATTTAATAATGATTTCATATTTTTGAACTCTTTCGATAAAAGAAATATGTTTCTTTCCTGATAATTAATTTTGCTATGGAAAATGATGAATTTGTAATTCCAAATTGGTACACAGACATGGAGCGTGGCGGATGAACGAACTTCGCGAAAGTTTTAAATACTGACAAAAGATCAATCATTTTCCATAGATGCATATCAGTTTGCACTTAATAAGCATGATAACTATTTTTGAATGCGTGCAGATTTTTAGTTTTTTCTGAAAGTAGAGATTTTGGTTTATTAAAATGTGGGAAAGCTTGATTTAAATGGCCGTTGTCACGGTGCACGTTCAAAAACGCTTTGTTAAACTAGTTTCATCGCGCACGCATTAGGAGCTTCAGGTTAGAAGGTAATGACGTCACTTTTCTTTCTAACCAATGAGACCGGTATCATTGTCGCTGTAATCGTTAAGATGCCTTTTTCTTTTTCGTTGAAGGACCTTCTGGGGTGAAAAGAAGAGCAGAAGATTTCGTCGAGAAAGGACCTGGAAGAAGCGGATACACGCCGATAGATTCGTCCTAACGAAACAACAACAGTTATAGGAAAGATTTTTTTCTCAACCCATTAATTTTATTTTATTTTATAAACAATGAGAGATCTCTTTGTCTTCTTTTTATTTTTGCGTAAATCACCGCACCAACACTTTTTGAAGTAGAGAAGAATTTGTTTGTACGAAGGTTAATTTTCGTTGTGTTAAAATGCGAGAAGACTGAAGAAAGTTCACGAATTATTTATAATATTAGTGAAATCTTTGAAGTTTGCGACATAGACAAAAAGCGGTTTCCTTTCCGTAAATCTGGTGATTTATGCGAGTGACAGTTTTATATCGATTTATATATATATATATATACATGGATGAACCTATTCTTGAAACCGCAGTTTGATGCATTTACTTTTATCATTTTTTTTTTTTTTTTGAAAATGATATCAAATATGTGTTCTTCGACATTTTCAAACTTCAGATCACGAAACCTTTGGTCATTTCCATTTCTCTGAAACCGTGTTCAGTGCTCAAAGCAACATATAAATTTTTGAATCTATCCGTGATACTTGTAATTTGTTTTAAATTTCAATGACCGGCATCGCCGTCTGGTTTTAATAATGCTCCACTTTGTCGGGCTTACAACATTTGAACTCCGTTAGCGAACAGAATACGTGCCGGGTAAACCGACAAGCGCACCCGAAGCCGTGAATCATTGTCTTAACGACAGTGTACAGCGACAAACCGAAATTTTCCACTTCTAAGGGTGAAAATTATTTTTACTTGGGAATCTGATGACAGGAATTTGTATCGCTTTCCAGAAGAATCGAACGTGAAAATTAACTCGACTTTTCAGTTCTTGTCGTTAAATGCCCGCACGAAAATATTTTGGGCGTTCAAGCTCTTAGATTCGGGACATCCGCACCCAGCCCAGCCGTTTGCGCACATCTCGGTCGATCTGTTGCCCGCCATAATGCTTCCTCAGGTCAGCGTTGTTCGCCGCTTGGGGTTTTAAGAACCTCGGGGAGCACAGACACCGGCGTTCGCGCGAAAAATCCCGTTTTGAGGCAGGCGATCAAGCGAACCAAAGAGAGGAGTCCCAACGCCCAAATGTAACCGAAAAGCTGTTCCCAGACTGGAAACGTTTTATAATTTAATCATATTTTATATGTTTTAATTAAAAGAAGAACCACCTAGCGCATTAAATAAATTGTATAATTTTTTCATTCATAACAAAGCGTTTTTTATAATGCACTCTAAACAAAAAAGTTAAATTTCAACCATTATTTTTATAATAAATATTATTTATTCGAAAAACGTGTTACGATTTTTCATTTCTTACGCCACGTCTTTGGCCACGAAGCGAAAGCGCGATTTTAACGCTGATCCCATTGTTCGGCATTAAATTATCAGGTTTCTTTTTCTTTCCTAAGGTATCAGGAATCGCACTCGATTTTAACGACTTTTAATGTAGCAAAGAACATCGTCGATTCGGCACGAAACCAAATGTTACCCTTGATACCAAAAAAGGGGAAAATAATTCGTAGGACGGAGAAAAACAAAACTTGCTGCAAAATTAAATTTTATTTTTCAAAAGACGAAACAGTTGACAATAACAATTAGTAAGGCCGAAATACAAATAAATAAACGCATCAGATACGCCGGTGGAGTTTATCATGCGTTATGAAAAGAGGAAACGCGTGAAAAATGTTGAACTGCTTTTTGGCCTTTCGTTCGAGATGTCAGAAAGACCAGAAATTTTAATTTTTATCAACTGAAACGGTCTAATATTTCGCAGATCTCTGGTGCGGTGATGCGGCCGCTCGGAAATGAAAATAAAAACTCTGCCAAAGCGAATGAAATTTCCGCTCTGATCGCTTTTTCCCATGCAGCGATGCAGTCACGAAGGTGACGCAGTTTTCTGACGGTTTTCCTCTGGCGTTGACGAGCTTTCAACCCAGCAGCGATTCGTGAATTGGGCTGGAGCCGCCTTTCGTTGCGTGCGGATCCTTCCGCCTCGTAAAATGCGATGCATTTTCCCTGGAAAAATTAATTTGGAAACTTTCCATGCTCCGAAGATATTCACCTTCCCAATTTTATATACAAGGCGAAAAAGTTTCGGATTTTTTCATCCCAAATTCTGTCTCACTTGATGTCTCGATAACCATTCGGGGCCAAGTAGAGGGCCAAAAAATCTCTTACAATTTTAAACGACTTCTTTTTTGCTTTTCTTGCGACATTCTGGCAAGTGACAAAACTTGACTTCAGAAAAAGCAAAGCAGCTTGCTGCTGCTCTCGTTACCATTCATTAAATGCCCGTTGACGGTGGAAAAGCTTGATGTCTTCGTGATGAAATTATTAACATTTTCTCACCGAACATGTAACCGATTCGCAGCCAGCCAGAAAAATGCTGCTTGGACCAAAGCATTCATGAGAGTGGTCAAACGGCGTCAGCGTCGAATGCCCCGCCCTGCCGTTCGTCGGTCGAAGCTTTTTGAGTCTGCAGCCGGTCGAGTGTTCAGCAATATTGCTTCGGCGGAGGTTTCAAGGGAATGTTTCCAAATGTGAATGTTGCGGAGGTGAAAGCCTTCGTCTCGTCCTCGCTCAAGTCTTCCATCTTCGAATAAGTCAAAACATCTGCATCTGAACTGGAAGCATTCGCTGGGGTTCCAGCATCCCTATTTGTGGGGGTGACTTCAAAAGATCCCGGAGCAATCGAATTGCGATTTTGAAATAAGTCTCGCTGCGTGCTATCGAAAGAATCTGAATTTTCAACAAACGAACCGAATACTTTGGCGTTATTTGAGAAAATGTTTGATTCCATTTGCTGCTGGAAAATTTTCTGACCGGCTTCATTAGAATCCGGAAATAATTTTTGATTCGAGTTGTGAGTATCATTGGAACAATTCGAAAATATATTTTGATTAATATTTGTTGGTTTCGAAAATATGTTTTGACTGGATTGTTGAGGATGAGCGAAAATATTTGAGGTTGCATCATTTAAGGGAGGCTGCGTAACAGAATTCCCAAAAATGTTTTGAGACTGAAATGCTGCACCACTTCCGGCGAAAATATTTATAGACTTAGCATCAGAATTTGAAGATCCACCAAAAAGGTTTTTGAGTGCTGTATCGAATCGAAAAGTTGAATTCGGACTCTCCGATGTCAACGTGCCGGTGAATGAGGATAAACTGTCAACTTTATTCCCTTTTAAAAAATCGTTCTGAAAAAGACAGTTTAATTATACAATGTACAATTGAAATTCTTAAAAAATCGAATACATGGGAAAATAAATTAAAGGGAAGTGATTTTTAATTTTAACCGGGGAAAGGAGAAAGATCTCAAAAATTTCAGTTACTAAAAGTGAATTTTTCTTATTTTCTTTTTATTATCCATTATTCACGCCCCTGCATTGCTGGGATTTGTCAATGATGATTCTTATGAAACTTTAATTTTGACACATCACAGTAACATGTGGTTTTCATTATTATTAAATATCATCAACATAATAATGTCACAGGTTACTGACAAGTAGCACCTTTTTTTCAATTTAATTACAATACAAAATTTAGAAAAAATATGTTGGAATATTTGCAATAATGTCTTCTCACATACTATTAAACATTAAACTTACCAATAAATGCAATGTTTCTGGTTTAGGATGTTTTAATGCATTCCTTGCCTCTTCAGCATTCTTGTAAAAGTGACTGATCAAAGCCATCTACAACGAAGTGGTTAAAAATTTTAAAAGAAAATGTCAAGTTCCTCAATGAAAATATCTAAAATTCTTAAGGGCTCTGGAATGTTTCTATGAAAATATTTCATCTTAGTAGTGCTTACAGCCTGATTCACACTACCAGTTGTGTGTGATTCATAGAAAATCCATCTAACTTCTTCAGGAGCAACATCATGCCAACCTGGTAACGAGGGTGCATCTTTTATTGGTGCAAAACATGTCAGAGGCCATTGCTTTCCCTTCTCTGCCGCAATGACTTCATTCGATATTTGCCTACAAAAAATATAAATTTTTAAAAAAAGTTTTTTTTTTTTAAATTACTGTTGAATTATTCATTCAACATTTTAGTTTCATATATCCAAATGAAACTAATGCGAATTAAAAAAAATATTATTTGAATATATTTTGGCGCATTTTGAAAATAAACTTACGCTAAAATCACATTATTTAACTGATTTCCGCCGTGTACCTTTCCACTTTTATCTGAACAAGAAAAAATAATATTTTCTTCATATGATCACATCAAGAGAATCTATGAACGTTAATTCAAATACATTACCACTAACAAAAGTATGCTGATTTCTGCAATTTTTACCGAAATAGCATCTTCCCTGGAGAAAGTATTGGCAAATAACCATAACTTAATCGTACTAATGTTTCAAATAAAGAAACGTATAAAAATGAAATAAATGTAAAGTTACATCTAAATCCTTTTAAGTGTCAGCCATGTCCATGGCATGGGTGGATTTGTTGAAATGGCGACAGTTTTCTCGAGCAGAAAGCGCGAAGTTTTTTTAAACGACGTCCTTCACGAAAAATAGACCTACTACAAATTTAATCTCCAAAAACTTTTAGAATGGAAATTAAAGGAGAATTTATGAATTTGGACGACAGTATATTCGAGCCGAAACCTGAAACTTCTTTGATTGATCACGATTTGATTAAAAAATTCGAATCTTACAGATACGTAAGTTTAACACGCGAATTATAATAATTATAATGCTGTTTACATATTTAGTTCTCGATTAAAATTTAAAATCTTATTCCGCTCTTACATGAAGCAATACAGATGAATAGACTGACTCAATCAGAGTTTAATAATTTTATTTTGGAATTTTATTATCTTATGATATGGCTCAATTAATGAGACAAGAAAGACTTCTCTTTTAAACATTGACAGTGCTTGGAAGAATTAATGTAAAATATACTAGACAACCTATTCCAATTTAATGTTATTACCACATCAAAAAAGTACAATATGTAAAATTATTCCTTTTGAAATGAAATATATAAAGTGTTTCACTTTTTTTTATTAAATTGACTTTATTTTTTCAGAGGGTACAATCGATTAATGCTGAATACAAGGAAGCTAAGGAGGTAATAGCCAGACTTAGAGTTGAAATCAATGCATCGCATGAAGGTGAAAATTTTCTGAAATTGCAATTATCATCCGTGCAAAGCAGATTAAATATGTTAGAAGATAAACAAAAATTGTATTTTTCTATTTGTGGTAATTTTGATACGTCATGAATATAAATACTTTGAATTTTTCAATATGAACTCAACACACATGAATAAGAATCTAAATTAATCACTACTTTACCTAATACTAATGTTCACTTTTCACGTTTTCATCTCGTTTTTAGAGAAGCAGCAAAAAAACGATGAAAAAATTCAAAAATTTGGAGAGAAAATAATGGATTTAGCGAATGTAAGAAAAAGTTATTTCCGATATTTGAATCATTATTATTCTTATACTAAAACTTGAAAATTTACCATTCACACAGGTTGTAAAAAAATTAAGCAAAGAATGTGAAGATTTAGCCAAATCAGCGAGAAGTGGATTAGATCTTGTTAAAGTAAACGAGGAGATGAAAAATACCTTGAAAAATAAAGAACAATCGTTGAGATTAATCCAAAATGAAATTGAGTCGATTGAGAAAGAAAAAAAGGAATTAATACTTCGAGTAAGAACTGCATATATCTTTCTTTTAATTCAATTTAAATTATAGCTAATTCAGTTGTTGCATTTAAATTTAGTATGAATCAAAAATAGATGAATTGGAAGAAGAATTAAAGATGTCAAAATGGGAAAAAAACGAAATTAAACTTGAATGCGACAAAAAAATAAACATATATAGGAAGCAGGTGGCTGACTATGAAGAAACTATCCAAGAAATGGAAAAGGAAAGAAAAAGTATTTTAGGTAATATATCGTAAAGTAAAAATTTATTGTCAACTTTCATTAGCTGTAAACTAAGGTATTAGATAGCAAAATTACTTTAATCTTTTTAACAGTAACAGAAATTAGTGGTTAATGGAATTTTATAGTATAAAATTAAATTTTTTGAACTAAGTTGCAAAGCATCATCCTTTAATCAATATAAATTTAATATATTTTAAAGAAAGATTAGTACATTTATTTTTTTAAATGAATCTTTATCATTTTTAGTTCTCCCTTAGCTTAAAATAAATGTGTCGGCGAATTTATTCATATTTTAATATGTTAAAAAAATTTTCTTTAATTGCAGAAGATTACGAAATAAGCAATGTACAAGGAAACAAATCAGATTGCACTCTTGTACAGACCGCAAACAACGAAGAGGGAAATATATTATCAAATAGCATAGCCCACAGCTTTTGCATACATGGGTGAGTCTTTATATATCTTTTGTAATCTTAAGTATTAATTTGATGTAGGAAAATATGACGTTTTGTTTATTTAAATTACTTTTTCCTTACAAAGAGAAAAGCGGCGAGTAATTACGCAAAACAGCGATGTGACAAAAAGCAACATAACTGAGAATGAATATATAATTGCCGAAAAATCCCAGGGAAGAACATATAACGAGGAGGCTAATGGCTCTGGGCTTAAAAAAATTGTTTCAAGGACTTCTACTTCTTGCAGCAAGAGAAACGCCTCATTTTTAAAACAAGCACCAAAACAAAAAGTTCAGCTGGAGTTCATGGATTCTAAAAGAGATTTTTTAAAAGAAAATTCACAGCCATCAAAGAGACGTTTATATTCTCAAAGTAGTAATCAATACCTTAATTAAGTAGGCATTTATAATGAAATTATTTTCAATGCCTCAATCGACAGTGTAATAATTTATGAATGGGCTGTTTTCTTCAGATTTCTAATTCATTAATTTGGAAAATAGTAGGAGACAATAACAATGTGTAGAAAACAAAATGATGCTCGGTAAATCAGTGAATTTCGTCAAAATGCGTTGAACAGGTAAAGCTAGCATCTATTGTTCCTAAATTAATTATTTCTCCCTTGCATTTTGATTGATCTAAGTTTGCAGATATTAATTCCTGTAACAGACAAATGTAATAAATTACCTACCTAAATAATTTTAGGTAACCTAACATTATTTTTAACATATAATTGAGATACCTGTCTGCCTATATGTCTGCTCAAAGAAAATGGAATTATAGTTTTGCCAACTACAAAATAGGCATTACCACTTTCATGAATTCTTAAAAAGCCCCAATGTCCTTCTCCAGCAGATGATAAATTAGCAAACTTTGCCTGAAATTTTAAAATGTAAATGAACTAAGTAAAATTATTCTCACAATTTTGGTGAGACAATGAACTTTTTACAAGAATAAATTAAATTTAATGTTAAACTTTTATAAAATATGTTCTCAGATCTATGAAATTAAATGTAAGATTTTATTTACTAATAATAAAGGAGATTCTTAAAATTAATTAGAAGAAACTCTTAGATTATAAATGCATCTATCAAACATTTTTGATTAAAACTTATAAATTTATAAAATTCACAAACACAATATGATATCCAAATGATTATTTATTGACTTGGAATATAACTGAAAATTTTACACATACCTTACTTTCAATCACATTTGCTGATTGCGACTTATAAGATTTTTTCTTATCAATTGCATCATCCACTTCTTGCAAAATCTTTGGGAATTCAAACAGTAACAACTTTGGATTGTTGTTATCCTCAAAAGTACTACAGGTTTCAGACTTATCATTTTTAATATCATCATTTTTTATTGTTGCTAATTTTCCTTTTTTAACTTGTAAGTTCTGAAATGTTTTTTCTATGTCTTTTGGATCATGAAATTTATGCTTCGCTGAAAATTAATTATAATGTCATTTTATTCAATCTAAAAATTTTCTGAAAAACTCATAATGATTCAATAATCATTATAATAATGATTACTAAATGATTACAATTGAGTAATTTTTTCAAAACTTACCATTATATAAATTTGGTAAACTACAGGGTGTAAACCTTAAATCAGGTAAATTTTTTGGATCATCTAGAAAATCATCTTTTAAAATTTTTTTTAATTTTGCATCTTCCTTACTTTTATTAATTGTCTGATTTAATTTTATTTTCGGTTTTTCTAATACAACTGATTCATGATAACTTTTTTCACTATAGGAGCTGTTATATTTTTTAATTTTTTCTGGTCCTAAGCCTTGTGAAAAAACACCTTCAGTCTGGATAAAATTTGAGTTCTTTTTCCTATTATAAGTTGAACCTTTCTTTGTTTGCTCTAAACCTGAGTTTTTTGCATCAAGCTGCATTAAGGATTCATTTGAAGACGTGCTACTGTAAAATTAACAGATAAAAATAATTAAGTGAAAAAAATCAAATTTCTACGAAAATTCAAACTTAAAAACAAAATGGATTGACTTACTTTGTTCCCTTTTTTCGAAAAATATTTACATTTGGTGTATATTTTCTTTTATTTGACTTATTGCCAACATTCATGTAATCTTTTAAAGCAAGACTTGTATGACCAGTTGTTGAATTCGCAAGAAGTAAATCTCTGGGAGGTTTGAAAGAAGGCAGTCTTAAAGAAGAGTCTTTTTTTAAAGCACTTGGAGAGGCTATTGGACTTGAAATTATTATTTTTTTAGACGTGGGTGAAACTGGTTCACTTTTAACAGTAATATTTTTTGACATTAATTGTCTGTCATTCATTTTTACAGTTATCCTCAGATCAAACTGAAAAAAAAAAATCCAACATTTTAAAGAAACATTTTCAAATTGAAAATGAGAATGAATTTAAAATAAAAATATGAAGCACGTATAACTGTCATCAAATATGGAAAGACTTCTCTTGATTGTGTTAATGAGTGCGGATAAATAAGGCAATACTGATAACTTATTGATACACATTATTTTAAAAAAGCAAATGAAACCAAAAATATTAAATTTATATAACCTCATAATATAATTAAAAAAATCTAATGATGCATCTTTTTTAATTAAAACACATTTTAAAATGTGCTTAACTTTACGTGGCATCAGAAAATTTGAAATCGAAGGAGTAAAATTATTCTGATTCCACATGCCCTTTAAAGTCTCATCAGCCATTTTTACCGTTTTTTCGGTTCTATCAATGTATAAAAAATGTAAAAAATAGTTTCAAATTATTGCTGTAACTGTAGCTTTAATTGTGGAATATTTATTTATATGAGGAAATTCTTATATTTTTCGTACCATTTATTTTTCCACTTCCAATAAGGAATGTTTTTCACATTTTCGTCAAGTGTATGATATTAACTAAGAGTCTAGTTAATTCATGGCGGACTACAATAAGTTGTTTCATAAGGATATTATCGCTACAGTGCTTAAATGCTCAATACTGACTGGGTTCACCTATTATGCGGTGACTTGGCTTATCAATCATGTTGAGCCCAGAAATAACGATCAAAGGAAAAATGCTAAGAAAAAGGTGAATTTGATGCAAACTTTATGCAGATAACAATTTTAATGTTGTTTTGAATTTAAATGTTTGAATTTATTTAAATTCTGTTGCAAGTGGATCAATTTTTCATGTTTTTATTTATGTAATTGACAAATTTAATTTTTTTTCAGGCCGCGCTTAAACTTGAAGTGTTGGGGAAAAACAAGGTAAAAATAATGATTATAGAAAAATTAATTTTTTTTATTTGCTTTTTCATTTGGGGGGAGAGCTAGATTACTTATAAATTAGACATCTAAATAAGCTTCTTGAGCTTAAAATCTTTATCAGACAATGATTTATAATTATTGTTGTATCTGGATATTTAAAATATTTTTAAGGTTAGTTCTTGTCCTTAAAATATTTTATAATTTGTATAAAATGTTTTATAGTGCTTTTTTTTATTTTCACTTAAAATAGGTATATTCTTTTCCATGAAAAGTTATTGCTTGTCTTTAAGCTAAAATAATCTGGCTCTGTTTAAAATTTTATAAGACTTTGTTATAATTTTTTTTTTACTTTCAGTTAAAATTGTCAGAATATGAATTATTGATTGCAAGTAATTTGGTGGTACCAGCAGACATTGATGTAAGTTGGAAAGATATTGCAGGATTACAAAATGTTGTTGATGAAATCAATGAAACTGTTGTATTTCCTATATCTAAAAGTAAATTTTTATCCAATTCTAAGCTTACAAGGCCTCCTAAAGGTAAATCAGTTTTTTATGTGGTGATTTATTTTTCAAGCAACTATTCTTAAATAATTGATTTAATGATTGAAAAATAGAGTTGATATGATTTTTAGAAAGAATGTATATTATTTTTGTTATATTTGTGTCTTGCTTTTATAACTTTTGAAAGTTCAAAATGAAAGCATATCTCTGTGATATTATCATTTTACTTGTATATTATGTTCAGATTTGTTTTAAAAAAATGTATTTAACATATTGTTTAATTGTTTGAATTTTACATATAATTTGTATTATAATGTTTATAATCAAAATCAAATATTTTAGGAGTGCTTTTATATGGACCTCCTGGTTGTGGGAAAACTTTAATAGCCAAGGCTACTGCAAAGGAAGCAATTGCAACTTTCATAAACTTAGATATATCCATGTTAACAGACAAATGGTATGGAGAAAGCCAAAAACTAGTTTCTGCTGTTTTTTCTCTTGCAGAAAAACTCCAGCCTTGCATCATATTCATTGATGAAATAGGTAAGTAAGATTCAGAAGTAAATTAGACTCAGTTTTGTCAAAAATTATCTAGAATTAGATTTTAATGGTCATTGATTTTGAAAATTAACCTAATAATCAATCAAATATAATTAATATGGCATTTATATATCAGAAGGGTCAAATGATTTGAAAACTGTTTTGCAATTTGAAAATTGTTATATTTATCCTGCAAGTTTTAATAATTCATTGTTGATTATGGTTGTATTTTAAATGAACTATTTTATTTAATGTCTAAAGAAAAATAGAGACTATACAGAAAAATACCAAATTGTTATCAGATACAATAAGATCTTTCTAAGATAAATTTAATTTTTAATATCACTTTTCTTTTAATTGTTTAACCCTATTATAATTCAAATTTAGTGAAGGTAAAAAAATTTACATAATGCTTACTTCAAAGAAAAAAATTTTTACAGTACAAAATACAACTTTTAAAGTTTATACTCTAACAAACTTTGTAATAAATTTAAACACTGGTATTTTAGAAGCCCACTACAATTTTTATAAGCATGAATTTAATGCGTTTAAAATTGATTGCTTCAGATTCGATTTTAAGAACTAGAAATTCTCATGATCACGAAGCAACGGCAATGATGAAAGCTCAGTTCATGCTTCTCTGGGATGGACTATGTACAGATAATGATAAAATTGTGATAGTTATGGGTGCTACAAATAGACCGCAGGATATAGACAGTGCTATTTTGAGAAGAATGCCAGCCACTTTTAAAATTCCCTTACCAGTAGGTCCATGTTACAAAGTGCATAATATTTATTTTAAAGTTTTTACTTTACAATTTAAAACTGAATTAAAGATTAAGTTTGTGTTTTTTAATATAAAATTCTCATTTGCACATTGAATTAATTTTAGGATGACGTACAGCGAAAAGAAATTCTAAAACTAATATTAGCTGATGAAAATACAGAGGAATTGAATTATGACTATCTTGCTAATAACACAAATCACTTTTCTGGTTCGGATTTAAAAGAAGTCTGTAGAATTGCTTCACTATACAGAATCAGGGAGTTTGCTAGGAAAATGAAGTCAGAGTCTAAGTATGTTCTAATTATTGTAGCAAATTTAAGGAATTGCTTTTTTTTTTATTCAACAGAAATTCAAAGAGCTTTAGATAAACTAAAGATATATTTTAAACAAAACAACTACATTTTTATGTTAGATTTCTTTTAATATTTCATTCCCATAACAATATCTTAAGATTTTTATAAAAATTTTTAAAGATTTTTATTCGTATTATGATGAAAATATTTTTTGCATATTTTACCATCACTTTAAACTTTCAAATGTTAAAAAATGATTTATTTTTCAGTTGCGAAAATGTGAATTCATGTGACTTGAGGCCCATCAGCATGGAAGATATGGAACGAGCTTTAAAAAACATAGCAATCCAAAACTAAACAATTTGAATCGAATAGAATTGTAATTAGTTCTAATATTGTTGAAAATGCATATTCTGGTGGAATATAACTTGATCCTCAATTTTTTAGACAGTGAATATGGCAGATAATTAAATGAAAAATATCACTAACTATCCATTATTTGTTCTTTATAAAAATTTTTTAATAAATCTAACCGGAAAAATTATTTATTTACCGGAATATAAATATTCTTTATTGTTGATCAACTGGTATCTGATCTTTTGAAAATTTTCACTTGAAGCATGAAAAAAAAAATTTTCATAGCAAGGGATTAATTCTTATTTATGTGCAAAAAAATTAAATTTTTTTTTCACAGCTTCACCGATCAATTAAAATGTATTTCATCACCAATCAGTTAAAATGTATTTCAAATTACGAATGTAAATTTCATATGAAAGCTAGTATCATTTAATTTCTCTTTGTATGTTGGTTCAATTATTTAAATGACATTTTTATATTAATATTTCACTGATTCATACCGTCGAATTCATTTCGTGATTGAGTATTACTGATTAATTTTTAAAACTAATTTTTTCGTTAAAATGTAGTTTTTTGTGAATAATTTCCCTCAGACTAAGGTGTACTAAAATTTACTTAAAACATATTAAAAAGCTTGTACAATTTTCAGATCTCCGATCATGCATTAACGTTGTCCAAGGTTTCCTGAATCATGCTAGCAGCAGGTCTCAAAAAAGAATTTTAAATTTCCGGAATTAATGATTCTTTTTCGAGGAGGTATGCGCGGAGTTTGCTGTACAAGCGATCTGTCCATAGAAGAAACCAATAAGTTGTTTTTTTATTTCTTTATTCGAAAAAAATATATGTTTTATCGATCGTGATTTTTGCGCCATAATTTTTCTGTCGAAATTAGCGCCGCATTTAATGGATCGCACCAACGGCCGGAATACATTTTATTTTGTTAATGTTGAAATACTTGTGTTTCAGATGCGTTTTATTTCTGGTTCAAGTTTTAATTTGGCATATGAAACGCCTCGTGTCGAAGATTGCTTTGCGCAAAGAGCAATTGGAACAGTACGTAATTCAAAAGTTTTAAGTCTGAGCCCTTGTGAACTTCGAGATTTAGATAAGGACTCGTCCACGCCATTAGGTTTTTCACGTCGCGCGCAGACATGTGGTCCGGCTCAATAATTGAAGTTGCAATGAATTTTGACAGCAGCGGAAGAGAAGCAGAAAGTTTCCTTTTCCAGTAATACATACATTACTTTATTAATTTTGCATTATGAAATTTTAATGCTGAACGTACAATTAATTTACAAGAATTCTTAGGGAATGAAGTAGTCAAACTGAACATGTAAAATGCATCACACACGGTTTTTATGTAGTAGCGTATTTTTACTATAAAGGCGAAATTACTATTTCTAATTACAGTTAGTTGTGCTTCTGGCAAATGATTACTTCATAATTTACAGTCTGCAATTTGCTTCTTCCATCTGCTGCGCCCAAAAAAGAAAAAAAATTTTTTTAAATTCATTTAAAATTAAAACACACAGAGAGAAAGTTTATTAAGTTTCCCTTCGCTAATTCAATTATTTTTGTCGTTGTACGAGTCGGTCATATACTGCTAAAGCATATTTTCCCATTTTATAAGCAATTTCTTTTGTAAAAGGGGAAAAATTAATTTTTCCTTAAACAAACTAATTTTTTCGTTTAGCTTCCGGGTCTCGAAGACCTTTCCTTGTAACTCACTGATCAATGCACTGGGGTTAAAGTTAAAGTTTATGGTTCCTTTTTCTGAACTGGCAACTTTTATTTCTCGGTCACAAATGTTTTTCCTTTTGCAGTAAGGCCCGATGCGCATTCTGACCAAATTGGTCGGTCACTGCTCCATTCCAAATCCGGGATCGGGTTAATGCCGCCTCTCTTCGGATCACGTCCGGAATATGCGGGAAAATCCGCTCGCTTGCATTCGATTCTTCCCTCTCCGTCGTCAGTCGTCTTTCGCTGATCCGTTCTTCGGCGTTTTCGATCTCTTCTTCCCCATGCCGCAGCCGTTGGAGTACCTCAGCTCCGGGTAAAACTGGACCTCCCTCGGATCGCCTGTTATGTGGTTCCAACATTCCCAGTTCTCGAACGTCTCCTGCACGAGCTTGTGAAGGTGCTCCCTGAACTTTTCGATTTTTCCCGTTTCCATTTTATCCTTCTGCAAAAGACGAAAATACCTCTCATTTGACGCGCCTGCGAGGGGGTTTTGCCTCGCTGTATTCTGACGCGCGTTTCTCGGTGCACCTTCCGGTTCGGCGCCGGGCGGTTATTCCCTGCCTTCCCGGAAGGATGGTTGAGGAACACCTACGTCGACCGGGGTGGGATCTGCGCCGCAGCGAACTTCCGACCGAATGCCACGGTCGGCCGTTTTGCTTTTGGGTGTGAAATTGCCTGACGTTGCATTAATAAATAATTTCGTTACCTCGAAGTACAGGGACGAGTTGAATATCAACCTGCGGCAGTCGTGTACGAATTGCTCGACCGTTTCGTAAATGCCATTTTTCACTTTGTTAGCTATTGTTTCTAGAAACACCGGGTACTTAACTACTTTATAGTAGTCCATGTGCTAGAGAATAAAAAAATAAATTAGGATCCGAATGGGAAATCTATCGTGAACCTTCAAATGTAGTGTCATATATTTATACATATCCTTTCAAATATAAGTATTCATCATTATGTACGGCACACATGAATATAATAATACTTAAGAATTGAGGGTTGATGTATGAATGCTTATAATTAGAAAAATGTGGTAAAGTTGATATAACTGGCGGAAGAGCGGGCAGAAAGAAGCTAAGGCACGAGGCAATGCTGCAGGTATAATCGATGCGAACTGTTTGTGTTTTATTTCTTGATTGATATTCGATGTCCGAAGCGATCGACGAGGGAGAGAATTAGCGACCCAAGTTGAACGTTTGACTTTGGGAATTTGTGGGGGATTTGAGCTTGGTGCGCAGGGTGACGTCCGATACGGATTTCGACTACTCTGCGGCGGCCTTTCCCGGCATTTCCGCTCCCGGATGAAGCTGTCACCCCGGACCGGATCATTTTGCGTTGGTAAGGCCCGGACACCCACGGTAACCCTCTACGAGCTCCCCAGGTTTACGTTCGAATCTGTTTTGCTCGCACGTGCCTGCATTTTTGGACTTGTTCCGGCAGTAAGGAGCCGGGAAGTCATTTTAAGATCCGATCACGGGCTTATACCAAATCAGCGGACATAAGGAAATTAGCGAACATACTTGGGGTGCTTTGACCGCTTGTTTGATGTAGTCGGGAGCGTCGTGGTTCCAGAGATTGGAGACTATTTCTTCAATGCGGAGGAATGTCCTCTGACTGAGGACGCGGCGTCTCTTCGAGTTATGCCAGACGCTCTTGTTCGCCTTGGAGGACTTGCTCAGCGTTCGGGAGGCGGCGGTGCTCTGCGACCTGTTGGTACCGTTCTCATCAATCCCGTGGGAGCTCTTGTCGCTGGAAGCCTGGTTTTGATATGGCTCCTGACCCTGTCGGCCCTGACCGGTCCCTTGGCCTTTCTCCTTGCTCTTGTCTTGAACATCAATGACGGATTTTAAATTGGCCGAAAAGTAGATTCGACTAGGTTTTGGTGATGAGAGGCCTTACCCAGTTCCAGAGGCTTGTTCGTTCGCGTGTCCGTTTTATCAACGGCGTCTGTATTTCCGAGCTGCGGTCGCAGTACTTGGGAGTTGATGAGGGTGGTCAGTATCCATTCGTCCGTTTTCATCGTCTTGGACGGAATTTTCGACTGCTTCGAGTCCGCACCCTTCTGCTGCAGCGCGTTTTCTTGGTTCCGTTCGTCGGCGACCATGTCTTTGCCGTCGAAGGCTTCGCGATCTTTATCGTCGCCCATCATTTCGGATTTGCCGATTATCTTCAGGTTTTCCTCCGATTTAAACCCCAGATCTATGAAGTTCTCCTGCTGCGCGCCTGCGTTCTTGACGATCTTTATTTTTGGGTTTTGCGATCCTCTGCTGGGCGAGGGAACGTAAGTCCCGGCGTTCACAAATGGTACGATGTACCCGCAGGGTATCTCGGTGTCACCGCAGCAGGATTCCTTCGCCTTCTGAACGTTGTTTCGCTTCTTGGCGTTAGTCAGCCTCTTCTTGGGAACGTTGTAACTCCCCGGCTTCATATAAATCTTCTGCTGCAGATCATCCGAGCTGTCCTGGGAGCCCTCGTTGGCCGCGCACACGACTGTGACGGATTGAGATTTTTGCACGGTCACGGGTTTCGGACGGGTATTGAGGGGTTTCGTCGGCGGCTTTAGCTGCGCCGGCTGCGGGGAGGGGAGGGTGAACCTGTTGGTGTTAACGGAGCCGTCCTTGGACACGGAGGACATGCAGAGGCTCGAGCCGTCGGCGTTTTTTCCGGCAAACCACGCGGAAATGTCGACCATCGGGCTGGAATTGTTCTGTTTACGCAAGCACAGAGGTTCAATTTGGCTCAGGGGAGTGATTTTGTGTTGCGTCAGATCCGAAATCAGCGCTGCGTGGCATTCGGGAGAATATTGCTGGGCGGGCTCTACTATGGGGTGTTGTGTCTGGTAGTAGCGCAGCTGGTTGGCCTGATTGAGCTCTCCGCCTTGGGATGTTCCTCTTATGCCGCTGGAACACTGGGAAGTGTTGCTGGCGGTGTCGGAAATTGTCCACTTTTGCCGCTGGAGAAAGAGGCGTTTGTTCTGGCTCGACGGAAGCCTCGAATTGTAGTACTTCTGCAAGCTGGAGGTGCTCCTCGTCAGCCTGCAATCGAACTTCGCGTTTGAATTTGGTGCTTCGTTGGCTCCGAAGTTAAAAAGAACGTTTTGGTTTTGGTAATTGGGTTCCTCGGCAACGTTGGCGGCACCGTTGGCTTCCTTCGGACCCAGGACGCTCCCTATGCCGTGAATGATGTTCCCGAGCAATCTCCGGGACGCGTGCTGCCACTCGAGGTAGTTCTGCGATATCTCCGGACTGTTGAGCTGACACGCCTTTCGCATGCAGTTGTCCGTCAGGCCGAAGCAGTTCCTCGCCTCCAGCCAGGAGTCCGCGACTTTGAGGAACACTTTGAGGTACCCGGAGACGATGACTTGGTCTTCCACCTCGAGTCCGAGAGCGCTGCAGATGTTCTGGGCCCTCGATTGAGTGGTTTTCTCCCTGATGTAATCTCCCATTTCCGCAATGTCCGACACCATGGGAAGCTTCCGGGCCCACTTGCCTATCTCGTCGCAACCGAAGAGGATGGTTTCGCGGAAGAGGAATTTCTCCTCCAGCGGGGATTTGAGGAAGTCCGTTTGATTGCCGACAGAGTACGTGCTTCTGGGCGAAAGTTTCGGCCTCCTGGATTTTTTCAGGGAAAGGCCGTCGCTGTCCTCGCTGCAGGTGCACTTGACGTTTTCGGGGTTTCTGTTTCTCTGAGAGCTGTAGTGCGAGAGCGAGTCCAGAGAGCTGTGGCTGGTGGTGGAGAAGTTGAGCGGGGACAGGAAAGCGTCCGGCTGGGTCCCGTCCCTGGCGTTTTCGGACGCGCTGGCGCTGTACTTCGACTTGAGATAATCGCTGTTGTGCTTGCTCCCGTACTTGTGGAAACACTTTTTCTTTGACGTTTTGCACGCGTTCGCAGCCGTACTGCAAAGTTTGTTGAAAGTGGATTCGCTGTTAAATTTTTTACTGCCTGCATTGTCATGAATCGGATTCGAAAGTATCTGCTTGAAAATGTTGCGATCCTCCGCTTCGGGAAGAATTTGCATTGACTTTTCCGGGAACATTTCGTAGTCCTGACACTTCCGGAAAGGCGAGTGGGACATCGATTCTGTTTTCTCGGGAATTGGCTTCATGAGCGGATTCTGCACGAGTTTCTGCTTGGTCGAGCCGGCGTTCACTTCCACCCACTGGAAAGGGATCGGGAGCTGGATCTCGGAAGAAGGTCTCCTTCCGGGGAGGTTCATCACCAGGTTCTTCGGGTAATAGATGGAGTCGTCCGTCTTGCCGTCGAAATCCTTCTCCGCGTACGCGGCGAATTGGTTGTTGTGCTGCGAGACGAGAGCCCTGGCCGCCGGCTCCTTGCGGGGACTCCTCGGAGGCGGCTGGAAGGCCATGAACTTCTGAGTGTCTTGGTGGATGGGATTTCGCGGACGGATGCCCGTCTGAGTGAGGCAGAAGTAGGACGGGTGGGGCTCCGGCATTGCCGAGTATGAAAAGTTCTGGATTGTTCGGAGATCGAGATTTGAGCTGCTTTCCTGATGGAACTTCCCATCGAGTATGGAAAGGTTCGAGTGGTTGTAGTGCTGTTGAGGTTCGTTCTTACGGTTTTTGAAGACTGGTAGGGTGATGTATTCGATGTCCTGATGCTGGTTGAGGGCTTCGTTCGATATCATCTGGGGAGGAGGAGGTCCTTGGTCGAAGGAGAATATTTGCGTTGAACATGAAGAATGCTGAATCGGAATTAATGCATCTTGCACTTGCAATTGCTTGCCGGAGAGCGAGCAGGATTGTTTTCCTGGAGGGTAGAAGGCTGGTATGCAGGATCTGACATTCAAATCGGTACCGGGCAAAGCAATCCTACCGCTTTTCCTCTGATGCATATCCATTGCCTAGAAAAATATTATCGTGTCATTACTCGTCGCCACACCGAGATCAACTTCACGAGCGAGAGGGTTCATCTCGAACGGTCTGATCGAGGAAAGCGAACGAGATATCGACGGTGCGATGCGGGACGAAGGTGAGAGGAAAGCAGTGAAGATGCGAACAAGGAGATGCAAGATATTCGAGGAATGCAGACGGTTCGCCGGCATTGATGAAGTCGCCCGAAATCGGCGAAGAGGCGTGCTGGGGGTGCGTGATGGGGCGCCGTGACCGAACCAAATGCTTCGCCGGAAGCGGAAGGCGACGACGTTTCCGCCTCCGTGGGGCGGCGTTCGGTGGGACGCTCCCGCCGGAAGGGTCGCACGTTGGCCCTCCTGGCAGGCGAAAAGGAAGGACGTCGAGACGAATAGCACACGGCCAGAAGGCGGATGACGCAGTGCAACCCTCGCCGCGTTCCCAAAATCCAACTTACTTGCAAGTAGAGATATTAAGTAACGGATTGATACAATACATTTGAAATAGAAGAAAAAGAAAACACGATTTTTTTTTAACAGTTATTTCGATGACATGTTTACCAGAAGACACTATCAGCTGAAGAATTAAAATCAGACGATGTAAATAAGCTAACAGAGGAGACAGATGAAGACATCAACAATGTTGGAATATTTTTCAATTTTTTTTCTTTCTTTGGAACAAAAAAATTTTTTTTTCATCTATATACATATAATGTGATATTCTTAATTCTAATAAAAATTTCAAACATTTTTACAACTGTAGAACATGATACTGTACTCGGAGGCGAAGAAACAAGAATTCACCGGCGTAATACGTTCAAGTTTATACCGAATGCGCGAATGTTTTCAATATTTTCATGCGAATTATCGAAACGCAACACATTGATTTATAAAAAGTATCTTTTTAAAATTTTGAATTAATGAAGAAAAAAAAATAGAAGCAACAAGTACGGGCTGCCCACAACAATGATGAATGATGGCATTCTGCGGTGGGGCTACACGTTTTTAAAACCTACATTGGTACAATCTTATTAATTGTCAACACTTTTTATTTTCTTAAAAATTATTGTTAACTCTTATCCTTATAATGTATGGCAGTTTGGAATATGTGAGCGCGTTATAAATACAGCACAACCTTTTTTTTTTTTTTTTTTTTTTTTTACTTTCGTATTGTGCGAAGCAAAAGCTCTGAAATCAAAAGATGTTTCACTACATATATGTATATATATATATATCATTAAGCGGATTGTATTAACGTGTCGTATACCTTACGGATCCGGAATCGAATCACGCGAAATCCCTGATGAGTTAGATGTGTAATTTTACGTATTTAAGACGTTCTTCGTATGCAGTTTCAATATTTAAACCTAATTTGATTGACATGTACAACTATAATAGAATCGAAACACTAAAAAAGCGTTTTCAACGGTCCTCATGCATTTATATATGCATATATATGTATATTTTGCTCGAGCATTTACCGCTACAACGCGAACTGACGAAAAAACACGAGCTCCGTACCTTTTTTTTACTCCGTTACGTCTGCAGCAAACCCCGTTAATCTGCGATACATATATATGCAATATGTGATGACTCCCTTTTTCATTTACAGCTACAACTTGGTGTAATAAGCGAAGCACTGCCACGTAACGCAAAACTAGTTCTCCTCGTCTCGGAGCGCGTGTTTCGGACTCTGCCGACAGAAAGAGACCGCTGTCGGAGAAGCATTTCCTTCGCACATTTTCGTATTTTACAGTAAAACATACATATTGAGCTCACTCATTGTAACAAACAAGCGCGATTGTTGCACCGAAACGTACGGATTCATAAAATCTAAATTTGAAAACAACGATAAACTAAAAATATACAGCAACCGCGGCTTAATTCGCCCCTTACCCGGCCAAACCCTTCCAGAATCATTCGAAAACAACACGTCGATAAGCCACGGCCACCGTGCAAATATACGAATATATAATATACATATATATATATATATTTAAATTACTAATCACAGAAGTCTTTATTATTTTGTCTTCTTCCATTATTAAATTGTCTAATAACATTTTTGAAACTTCTACGTTGGAGCAACTACTCAAGATGCCTACAAATTAACTGACGTTTTAATTATTAACAATTCGAATAAGATTAATCGTTATTATTATTATTATTATTATTATCATCATCATTATTTTTGGGGAAAGATTTGACAACCAAAAGAAGATTCCTACGCTAGTTCGGTTCTACCCAGTTTTTGCTTTCTGACAGCGCGAAGCGACGGACGCCATTTCGCCCCGTTCGTCTAGTGGTAAATCTGGTCCAAGTGAAATTCGAATTATTTATTAATGCACCTATGATTGCGAAGGCTTAACGGAATCAAAAGACGAGTCTGGCGATGGAGAGCTGCAGAGCTGCTGCCACGGCGATCGCGGCTGCCGAGATGCCCCTCGCGGCAGTCGTCCCGTTGCACAGATCCGTCAGGCAGGAGCACACCTCCTGGCGGCCCCCGAACCCCGACCTCTGGTAGCATCTGCCTTTGTAGTTGGATTCGTCCCATCCGCAGGATCTGATCACCCTCGAGTCCGGCTGAACTGCAAGAGACAAGGCAGGGGGTCAGCGGAGCGGCGGGAATGGGGGCGGGGCGTTGGGCGCCCGGGGGTCCGTCGCGGGAGGAAGTCGAGGGGCGACCCGAGGGACTTCCGCCGCGGGTCCCCGGGACGCGCCCAAAATCTCGGTAACGGGGGCCGTGCTTACGTCCGTTCACTTCGAAATCGATGCTCTGCGTGATTTTGCGGCACATCGTGTACTTGAAGCCCTCCGTGTGCTCGGCGCAGTTCTTCTGCAGGCTCTCGGGGGGAACGTCCATCGCGCACCGCGAATCATTGTGGCTGTTGCATTCGTAGCACTTGATTGCTTCCCCTGAAAGAAAAGTTTTCGCCGATAATTGACATAATTTATTTGGCTCGGTCGTAAACGGCAGCAATTAGTAGCCGCATGAGAAGTATTTGCAGGAGTTATTTTCGAATTTGAAGCGAGGTCACAAAAAGTTTCCTTTCTTCTCCTCCGCCGGGGACCGCCGCGACGCGCGAACGAATCAGGTCGGGCAGTTGGTGGGGCACGGGGGGCCCGCCGTGCCCGCGGAACGAGAACGACGCGCCGGAACGTCGGATTGCGGGAATCGGTCCGAAGAACGTTTATTTGCGTCGCGAACAGATTCCCTGCCGAGCCCCGACCGCGTCTCGCTCGTTGCACAACGTTCGGTTCCTCCTCCGAGCTCGGTCAGCCGCGGGGCCGCCGCCACGATCCGAAGGAACGCGAACGTCCGGGACGAACCCCGGGAAAATCGCTCCCGATCGGGAAACCGTCGGCGAGCGAGGCCCTTCCGGGAGCGGCCCCTTCCGTCGCCGGCCTCGGGCCACGGCGGCTTCCCGCTCGCGGCCTCCGCGATCCGAATCCCGAGACTTCGCTTAATTAAAATCCTCGCCGAACGACTTTAAATTCGGCTCGAATCGCGTTCACTTAACGGCGCTTTGCTGCTGCGCATTTCAATCGGAATCGAGCGTTCGCCTCGATTTCGTCGCCCTGCGACTTTCCCGGCCCGTCGGCCGCGTTTGTCTCCGCGTTGCGTCGCCGAACGCCGACCCGGAAAATTCCCCCCGCGGGGGCATCCGAGCGGCGGAGCCCCCGAAACCCGATGCGAAAGTCCCGGCCGATCCCGATCCGAAATCCGGCGGGAGAGCGCGTTGCGATTTTCGTTCCCGCGGGGAAGGAGGAAAACGATCGTCCTTGACCTTATTACGCTGGAGAAATTTCAGAAATTGCATTGCGTCGGGGGAAACGCGCCATCGCAGAGGTTTTTCATCTCTCTCGCTCGCGCGCACTTTTCCATCTCTCCCGCCTTCCTCCGTTCGCCAATCTCGCTCCCGGTATCGATCCCCGTCTTCCGCCGCGGGAAAAATGGATCCGAAAACGTGCGGGAAAAAAAATCGCATTTGCCGCGGGGGAGGAGCTCCCGGGCGGAAAATCCCGGGCGTCCGACCCCGTTCCTGCCCCC
>JAOWBB010004258.1:0-34788 GCA_028565995.1 Ricinus marginatus | reverse complement strand
CATATAAACTGAAACTATTTTCTCAAATTTTAATTGTTTTTTTCACTGCAACTGTTCGTAATGAATTGTAATAAATAATAATTTTTTTTTCAGTTTCAATTTTCACGGGGGGTAACTCTGACAGTGCATCTCCAGCAGGTAGTAATGATTCTAACACAGGTGGTACATAAGGAAGCTTTTACACTGGAAAATGCAGTTAAAATTCTGTCTTCATCTTACCATGTAAAATTAGGCTTATTACCGTATTGTATGTTATATATGTGACTTTCTTGGCAAGATTCATCAAATGTTTTTACTTTCAGATTTTCATCTATGATGCTTAGTTGTTTATTTGGGGTGAAATTCGTTTCGGCCAAAGAAAAAAAAAATCTTTGACTGATCTTAGTAGCAAAATATTTTTTCAATTCAGTTTGAAATTTTTATTCTGCCATTAGTAATATTTTTATGGATTGTGTAAGTGATTTCAATTACCGCAAAAAATTAATAAACAAACTCCTGTAACGTTTGAAAAAGTTTCTTCCGAATTTTTGCGAAGCATCACACTATCGGCAGTTTCCCGTCATAAAGAAAATAAAGTTTTATGATTGTAATTTGGGATGTTATTGAAGTATAATAATTATTATAATAATTATTTGTTATATATATACTTTTAAAAAAGTTTCAATTTTAAAAGTCAATTCTTCGAACTTTCTACTGAGTAAAAGTATTGACACATATTTTTATACATTATTTTTCTGGATCTAAAGGTGCTTTTAAGAGCTTCTTCCTCTTTCATATCCATATAATTAAAATTATGAATCATTACCTGAAACTAAATTCCAGTGTCTGATTGCTATTTAAATTTACTTTTATATGATTTAGATTTTTTTATTTTAAATTTTCAACACCAAAAAGGACCCTTTTTTTTGTATTCCTAGTGGTTTCTTTAAATTACAAAAACATTGTCAATGTTTAAAAATGACTAATAATTTCTTATTTTTATTATTTTTTTCAAAATTATTTAAACAAAATCAAAATTAGAAAATTTTTTTTTAAATTAATTTTTTAATTTTCTACCTTCATGAACAAAAAAAAATAGAATGACGAAAATTTTTAACATTGTACATCTCTCCGTTGGGATAAAAAGAAGATGGGAAAAACATAGTCTTCCGAAAAACTATTATAAAATTTTTTTTTTATTTAACATGGAATTTTTAGCCTGTCTATAAAAAATTCAGTTGGGAGCGTGCTATTAAAATAAACTAAAATTTTTTAAATTAAAAAGCATTATTAACATAATAATTAATTTGACAGTAAAGAAACATCAAATAAAAATAATTTTGATTGAAGACTTTGCAAAGCAGGAATGTATCTAAAAAATTTATTCAAGAAATATTTTTTATTATCTTTCATTTAATTTTACATTTAATTTAATAAAATATCGTTGATTCAATTAAACAAATTCAGAAGTCAGAAATAAAAAATTATTTATTTCAATGTTTATTTAACCTCATTATTATTATATTAATTATTTGTTTACATTAATTTCTAACGTATTTCTATAAAAATTTTGAAATTCTGGTAATAAATTTAATATCATACGTTTTGAATTAAAAAAAATAAGTTGAAATTACTAATTATGAAACCAGTGTTTTTCAATTATTAATTTGTAAGATATCATACCACTGAAAACTTTTTGGGTTATCATCACTCAAGGCAGAACTGTGTATAGAATGTATAAGATATTTTTATTTACTCTGCTATTTTATTACTCTTTTTAGGCTTTTTGATATTAGATTGAGGAACACTGGACTAACATTTTCATTGTAAGGATATGTATAAGATAGTTGATAATATTATAACAAAAAGGGAACGGGGTCTTAACAGCAGCAAAAAAAGAAAAATTTTTTGACTAGATCATCAATTCTTTTTTACGATATACGAGGAGGTTGCATTGAAATTTAAATTTTTACACTAAGTATTTAATTAAAAATGTGTAAGTTAAATTTATTATATAAAATTTCAATATTTAATGTAACTGTTGGAAGAGATTTTGTCACACAAATGTTTAAAAATTTTTTTGTAAATTTGAACTAAAGAAAAAAATATCATTTGAATAATGATGAAACTATCTATCCTTCCAATAGTTTTGAACATAACATCCAGTAGGATGATTAAATGTTGAAAGCCGAACTCTGCAGTTTATTTTTCAATTTCATCGATTTTTTATTATTCAGTGCGCTTTAAATGTTCCTAACTATCATAAATATTTTTGTCGTGAAAAATGTCTAACATTTAATTCAATTTATTCTTTTTTTAAATGTTTATCATTATTTAGATGTGATGAGAAATTTATATGTGATTAAAAATTTGGCGATATTCTTTTTCGGTTTTAAGTAGTAAATTATTCTATTTATAGTATTATTTGTAAGTGTCGCCATTGCCTCTTGAACTCTGTCTCCCGAATTATTTTAGACAATAACTAAGACTATTATCGTGGCTTGATTGACGTTTTAATATGTATCTAAAATTTGTGCTGTCATGCGTTTATTGTCACAGGAAGCGATTAGTTGGGACCAAAATGAATTTACGAAAAAACTTTTTTCTACCCCACATAGAAATATAAGTTAGGAGCCAAACCCCTGAGTATTGCAAATGAATAGACTTTCAATTTTATAATTCTTACAACTAAATTTTATAACTTTTTACCTTTGGAACTGAAGATTTATTTTTTATGAAAATTATCATCTAATTATTGATGGTTTCAAAATCTATTTTTAAGAGCTATGATTGTATTTAAAATCGCTGGAAAACAGAAGGAAACGACATATCATTATTAAAAATGATTTATGATAAATTATTTATTTTTAAACATTAAAAACGTAAATTGGAGCCACGACATTTATGAAATAGACTGTTTCCTTTACTTTTTTTCTCTTCACGGAAGAATAACTTAAAATATCATTTATGATAATATTATCCGTCTATAAGAAACGAAATAAGATATATATGTATATATATACATATATGTATGTATGTATGTATGTATATATATATCTATATATATATCTATATCTATATCTATATATATATATATATATACATTTATATTAAGTAAATTAACTCTATTAAGGATGGTCTGAATTGTGCACAAATAAGTTACATAAAAATAATTTAGTTATCATATTTTGATAATTCTTGATATTTGGTTAGTAATATTAATTTCATTTCTGAAATCATTTATGTAACAGAGTATAAATAATTTACTATAATTTTTGTTTTACATCCATAAAATTTTTTTCTTTATCTTTGAATTCTTCATAAAACCAGAATAATCTCGGTTATTTTGTTATTATTCATATTAATATTAAGTTAGTAGATTACTGTATTCTGCCTTTCTCTTTGTTTCTTTAGATTGATTATGTAATTGTACATTTTGAAATAAGAGGCATTTGTGTAATTATATCAAATTCTACAAAATATAATTCTTTGTCGCTATGAGCAAATTGTAAATTTGATATATGAATGATACCTTTTTTGGGAGGGGAGGAATTATTTTATGATGATTTAGGGAAATTTTGTCAATATTTTCTTTAGCTGATTTGAATCCCTGCAAAATCTCAAATTTTTGTGGGGACATATCTCAATCATTATTTATTGTGGTTTGGGCCTAACTTAAAACTTTTAAAAATCAACTTAATTAAGTTAGATATATAATTTTTGTTTTGGTTAGGGTTTTTCGTTTTTTTAAATAAATTTCCAAATTGAATATTACTTGTTTAATTGATAAAAGCGGAATTTTCTGAATTAAATAAATGAAAAAAACTTTCTTGTATTTCCCGTAATAAGTCAATAATTCATGTGTGAATAATGTATTTTGAGTTCTTTAAGGATTAACTTTTATAGAGAGGGAAATACATTTATTTAATGAATGATTCCCACAATCTAAAAATTACTCTTTCTGATTAAGTGTTTGAAATAAAAGATGCCTATTGTATGTGTTTTATTTTTATATAAGGTTGTATCACTGAATTTAAAATTATAAATTTTTGTGAATTATACACTTATCAGTTAAATAAAATTTTTCGTTTTTTCATTTAGAAGTTGAACGACCTTTCACCTAATCTTTTTTCTTTTATATTTAGTTTAATGAAAAATTTATCATGATAATGCCGTCTAATATTTTATCACGACTTAGTTACAGCTGGTTTTAATCGGAATGATTTATGAATAAAAAAATCACATCCTATACATACGACGATGTAAGCTGAACAGAATCCTTAACTAAAAGTGTTACTCGTTTCATTATATTATTAATGTAATAGATAAATCAGTAATATATTTAGATTACTATTGGAAGTATTAATAATAATTTATTAGTATTAGTTAATTTATATAAACTAGTATTAGTTTAATAAGCTTTGATTTGAATTTCTTTTCTAAGTTTGTTTTATGCGATATGTGAATATTTCCCCCCGTTGATTTTATAACAATCCAGATTGAAACAAAATATTTTCATGTTCAGTTTATTATTATCCAAGAAAATTTCAGACGTGGAATTAGTCGACAAAATATCGTGCCACGAAACTTCTATCTTGCTGACGTTGTGCTTAGAAGCATGAAGCCTGTAAGTTTTTACATTTTTTGTCAATTTTCAAAATTTTGATTTTCATTTAATTAGTTGTAGTTTAAACTAATGATTAACGAGATACAGAATGTGTTAATTCATTTCACACTCCCTGTTACTTCAGAAAAATCTTTTCCAGCCTGTCTTGCCTAAGCTATAATTCACATAGTTTTACACGTAATTCTTATAATTTCTACTAAAAGATTATCTCTAAAACTCATAAAGGCGAAATTATAATTTTTTAAGTTATCCTTTCTCGAGATTGCAAAGATAATCATGGATTAATTTTTGAACAATTAAATTAAAAGTTCTTGAGGATGACAATATGGCGGTCCAATTTTTACATATGCATTTCATTTAAGTATTGTTCCCAAAACTAATAAAAAAGTTTCTGAAAAAGGAAGTTATATAAGCATTCTGTATTGATGGGTGCTGATATCTTGTTTTTTAGTGAATGAGATTAATATTATAATCCAGAAATTAAAATTTTGGAGTTACAGATTGAATTTTTCAGGGATCTAATTATATTGCTTTAATTCCGTTATTAGACGGATTATTAGTTCCTCATTCATGTAGTTATTTCAGATATTACTTTTGTTAAAAAAGAATATAAAAATTAATTTTTATTTAAATTATATATATTAAATTATATATTTAAATTATATATTATTAAATAATATATTATTCATATTTTATGGAGGTTAAATAAATATTATACTTTCATTTGTAATTTCGCTTATATTTTCAGCAAAAGAATGTCATCAAAGGCAAAGGCCAAAAAAAGAAAAAAAAAATCAGCTTAAGGTTCACTGTGGATTGTACCCATCCAGTAGAAGACAATATTATGGATGTCGGAAGTTTTGTAAGTTTAATATTTGTTCTTTTTTTATTCTAGTAAGTTAATATTTGTCAAAAGCTTCCTGAAATTCTTAGTGAGGAAATTATTGAGATATAATAAAGATTCGTCTCAAAAAAAAAAGTTCCAGTTATTTAACTGTGAAGATTTTCAAAAAATTTTTAATGAAATTAAAATTTTCAAAATTGTTTCTAATGATATATATGATAATTTTATTTTCTAAATTATTGTTAATTGCTAAGATAATTTGATTTTAATCAGAATTATTTATTGTATTAAAATGTTTTTGTTTGTTAAAATTAAAATCTTCAAATATTAATGTTGCTATTATAAATTTTTTATTTCTTTAATAGTCTTATTTATATTCCTTTATAATCTTACTTTAGTCTTAATTTAGAATTATAATTGATTTTCTAATTTTATTTTATTCATCAGATATGTTTAAATATTGTAATTAAAAAAAAAATTGTTTTTTACTTCTAATATATATTAATTTACAATTTTAGGAAAAATATCTTCAGGGAAGAATTAAAGTCAATGGCAAAACTAATAATCTGGGAAAGAATGTGGTGATTGAGAAAAACAAGAATAAAGTGACCATCAGTAGTGATATTCCTTTTTCAAAAAGATATTTCAAATATTTGACAAAGAAGTATTTGAAGAAACACAATTTAAGAGATTGGTTGCGAGTGGTGGCAACTTGCAAGGAAGCTTATGAACTTCGTTACTTCCAGATTAATTCTGATCAAGATGCAGATGATGATGATAATGAGTAAATTTTCATACAATATAATTTTTTTTTAAGATAACTGGGGAAATCAATAATCATTTTCTGTTTAAACCTTCTGAGATCAGAATTTCCATTCTAAATTAGTTAATAAACTTTAAGGAATATCATGAATATTAATTTTATTGTATTTTGAAGGTGGCAAACTTCTTAAATGTTTTTAGCTTTTGGTGTTGTAGAAGCACTGAATTTGATGTACTTATATTGTTTTATGTTATATAACCAAATTACTATGTCTTATGCAGAGCATTCCAAATCAATGTATTACAACTTTATCATTGATTTCTTTTGAAGAAATTTGTTTTATCTCTAAGGAAACAAAATCTAACAAAATTCCTTTTTGCCTTTCTTTTAGTTGAGTTTTTCTCTTTATTATATAGAGAATATTTATTATCTTTAATTTAAATAGCTTAGCTTGATATATTTTAATGGAAAAGCTCGACGAAAAGCTAGATAATTTATAAATTAAAATATCATAATTTTAGGTAGAAAACGAAACCTTAAAGAATATGTATTTAGAAGATATTTCTCATTCATGTCTATTAATATTAATCAAAATTTTGAATTTTCATTGATTAACTCTAGTTACGTAATGCTGTCAAAAACTTCCATGTCCGATTTTTTAATTATCCAAACAAATTATCTGCATGTGTTCCCTGCGTTAATGTTAACCGCTGCTTTATTGATGCTGTTATTAAAATGGTTTAAATTTTTTTTTCAAACTTTTATTTAGTGTTACTTTTACATGCTAATTATTCTGTCAGTTCATACCTCTTCAAATTCCATTTTAAGTTTACCTGTGTTATATAAGTTCAGTATTGAATCTAAATCACATAGCTTTGCTCCACGTAAAAAGTAAAGTACATTTCGTTTCATATCGCGTTATATGTCTATCGTATTTGATAAATCGGATTAAATTTCAGTTAGAAATCCGTTAACAGCACAGCTTATCCTAACTTTTAAAATATCATTCAGATGTAAGGCTTATATAAAAATATACGTTTTTTTACATAGGGATGTATGCCTGTAAATTAATTCGCCTTTTGATACGTTTCATCGGTTGTTTATAATATTCCAGCAAGGGTGAAGAGATGGATGCATAATAGATGTGAGAAAAACAATTGTTATTCATTTCTTCTATATAAGACCGTGACTTTTACATTTTTATTATATTTTTTGGGACAACCAACATACCAATTTTAGATTCGGCGTTCATTATATTTAAAAAAAAAAAATGAATTAAGAAATTAAGAAACAATCTAGGGAATTTTCAAGGAGGTTACATGCACAATTATGTATACACTCTTATGTAAATTTTATATGATTCGCATATTTGGTTCTATAGATTTGTATAATAAATAATTTTATATTCTAGCGCTTTTTGTTGGAGCTGCAGCGAAATGATGTGAATGATAAACGACCAATATGGAGCTTTAACTTGAATAATAAAAATCAGTTTCAAATTGTAAAAAAGGATACGTTAAAAACAGATCAATAATTTTTTTTTTTTATTTTAATAACAACATTATGTTTAATGTGATCTTTTGTGTAAGAGGTTTATTAATGATACACCGTTTGCTCTTTTCAATCGAATTATGACAATAAAGTAAAATGATTTCGGCACGGGACATCACGAAGTTAGGACAATTGTATTTTTAATGAAAAGCTGCAAACAAAAATCGTTTTTGCATACCCTTCTTAATTTACATGCCACTGGAAGTAAAAGATAATTATATCTCAATTTGTACCTAGATGTAAATTCAGGAAAGAAAAATGAAAACGGAAATAATTTTTCCGTGTCTTTTTAAATTAGCTTTTTTTTTAAAGAAACACTCGAGCACGGCGTCAAGCCATTAATATTTGTAAGTCGTGCAAATCGGCACGCATTTCAATCAAATGCTAGATTTTTTTATTCGGTCTATTTAATTTTTATGAGAGAGCTACATGGGATTATTTTCGACATAGTATCTATATATTACTTTTTTTACGAAATGTGAATATCGGAGACTGGACGTTTTTTAATTTTGACTTTTATGAAATAAGCATTCCTGTTTAAGTCTAACATCATTCTTTACTGATTAGTGTCTGATTAGTATAAAGTTAAAAATTAAGCGGACATTTTAAAATTTACAGGTCCTCATTTTACATATTGTCGGAAATTCCTTATCTTTTTTTAAAGGTGAGAAAAATATTATACATTGAAAATATAAATCATATTAAAAAAAAAGTTACTTCCTTAATGCATCGTGTCATAGTTAAATTTTTAATGTTGTTTTATGGATTATGAATTTTTAAGATTCGTACCGGTTTACAAAAAGTATTGTACAACTAGCATTAGAGCATGTATTTTTGATATCTCATGATGCGTTGCAATCTAGAGTTTGTTTTTCCATGGTTGTTTGTGTAATTTCCGAACGACGTGAAAGTTTGCTGTACATTTGTATAAATCTTCCAAAATATTTGTGGTTAGACATATAAAATTTTATTACCTTGACTTTGTTCCTCAAGCGATCGTATCTTCCTCCATCTGTAACCGAAGTGCAGCTAATGAGTGGTCGACCTAGGCCAAACTGGGACATGGCATTGAGGCCTCCTGCCGGTCGAATAATGGCTGCAACCGAAGACGGGCATCCGTCGGTTGAAACGTCAGAATCCTGCAATGGATCGGACCGTATTAGAGCACGAATACCAACAAAGAGTTCACATACTCTGTACAAAACTCAAAGAGAGTAAAAAAAGTCATGTGTAATTTTTTTTATTATTTCCCAACATCAGACGCAGGTTAGGACCTCGAGCATTTGTATAATATTAACTGTTATTATATATTATAATCTCATGATAACTATAATCTTCAAATATCATACAGCACAAATAAAAGGGTAAATTGTGATTGTAAAAGTGACGTCCTAAATAAGTAACGAAGATTCGGGGGATTTGTTTCAAAGTGATAATCTTTTATTTTCTGGTGCTGCACACCGCTAATAAAGGAAAATGTTGAAATTCCACCCCCTGATAAAACGATAAATTTTTCTTTTTACCCCTAAAAGAACCTAAATTTTTTCACTTAAATATCCGCATATTAATTTTCGATTTATTCCGCGATCAATTAAAAAGAAAGCTATAAGACAACCATCGGAAAATAAAGATAATATGACAGAAGGGTCGGTGAAAAATTGTTTTGCCCCTTAATTATCGATCTCGGCGAAAATTCCTCCCACATCCTTTAGAATAAAAATAAAATTTTCACGATGACGTTGTTTAGGTAACTTTTGTTAACTTTCTTAAATTTTAAAGTACATAGTGGGAGAATTGTCCCAAATGTAATATATAATTTAACTCAGGATTAAAATTACGGCAATTGTGAGTTCACTAATCTTGTAAGACAAATATAAAGATGCATTCATGTAATTATTATTCATTTTTTTTATAATGTACGAGAGTACATCGTGATCGTTAATGAAAAATGTCTCTAAAATTTTCCTCTACGTACAAATTTCATTCTTAAAATAACCAAACGGCGATGGTTTAAACCTTACAATCACGTTGTTTAATGAACAACAAAACTCACGAAATTAGTGTTGGAATCATCATCCAACTACACAATTCCTTTTAAATCTGTACATAACTGCTTCTGGCCTCTTCCGAAGCATTTTAAAAATCGTGTTCATTTAATAATTTATTTCCAGATGAAACAGATCTAGAAAAATTTTATGTGCTTTGCTCCAGGATATTTTCCGGACGAATTCATATTCGGTGCGTTTAAGTTCACAATGTGGGGTGCCAACCTATTGTGTTCACTTTTAAATATCAACATTAGATAAACCTGGAAAGCTTGAATTCGGAGGCCTTGAATGACAGTCACGATCTAATTATCCAGTTCGAAAGATTAGATTGTCGCGTGAAATGGAAATTTTGTTTGATGACGGCCTCATATGCCGAGTATGAAAAGCCAAAGGTTCAATTCGAGAAATTGCCGGTCGGATGGATCGGCCTACGAGATGAAAATCCGGGCGAACCCCGACAGCGTTCAGTGCTGGCGGACGCCGACTCTTGGCGTTTGATGAAATCGAGAATCCTCGACGGAAACAGAGTCTCTCTATCACAATGAATCAAACGTATCTGCCATATTAAACAAAGTCGCAGTTGCAAATTGTTATCGAGCTTTGGTTATCTCGCAAAGCTGCTTGATTTAACAGTCTTTAAACGCCGATGGCAGCCACTGACCCCTTGAAAAGGCAAATAATTTTAGCAGCCAAAATATAATACGGTGTCGGAGAGAATGGAGAACGAAGCGAATATGAGCATGTTCGTTCAGGTCGTTTTTAGTTAGAAAATCGCCCGCGAAGGTTTTACCTGAAAACCATACGTGATAAATTTACTGAAAAAAAAAACCGTTTGACAGAATCCCAAAACTCTAATATGGCGCCTAAAAGTTTCTTTCATTCTCTCTTAAAAACGAAAAGGCAGAACTCTCGCAGAGGAAAATTCTGGACTGTATGTTTTATTTAAATCGAAAAACTTAATTATTTTTGGGGGGGGGGGTTTATAATTTAACAATCGATATTCACCGGTTTTTACGCGTTACGCACGACTTATCAATTATTCACAGTTCCTAAAGCTAAAAGTAAATCCTGCGAAATTCACGTTAACCATTCGTAAGATTCATTTTTGTTCTTGGTTTCATTATATTTACATTATAAATTTGTATATAGAATATTACATTTGTTTCAGAAGACAATACCTGTATTTTACACATTAATCCATAATATGCACTACATAATAATACACACTTTTTCTAGTTTCCAAAAAGTAAAGCCTAAGCAGGCAACAAAAATAACCGTCGTTTAACGTTTTTGCCAACATTGCGTTTCCTTGAACAGGAATTACGTCATCAGATTTCTGTTCCCATGCTACGGATTTGGGTATATTTGGTCGAGTGAATTAAATTTAACGTGTTCCTTGGATTATGAATAAAGTCAATGCGTTGCACGATGTTTCAGATGAGACTTCAGACAAGTGGCCACATTTACGAAAGTCCCTCGACGACTTATCTCAATCAAATTGTTAAATTAAAAGCTGTAAAATCGTGGTGAGAAACAGAACAATAAAATGAATTGTACATTTTTATTGTACACTGAATATGCCCGGACATTGCGGTTTGAAAATTGAGATTAATTGATCTTGACGTTCACGCTCAGAAGGAAGACGTTGGGCCTTCGCAATTGTCTTTATGATTTCATTTTTGAAGCTAACCAGCGGCCCAATGTTGATGCGTCATTAGATTTACAATTTAATTGAAGATATGTAGAAGTTGACAAATTTTTCTGCATTATTTTTCTTAAAAACCACATGTATGTGGTGCAAGATGAAATCGAAATTCCAAACATTTTCACGTCCATCGATTTTGTTTTAATCACAATTTTAAAAATTATTATGTAAACAATATGTGTTATATTTAATCGCAACACGTTACCTGTATGTATTATAAATTAAACATTGAACCAGTAATAAAAGATTATATTTTTTCTTATTTATGGAATATTCATATTTAATTAAAAATTCGTATATTATTAAGGGTACGAAAAAATAACTTACACATGCCCTGAACTATTTCTGGAATACAATGTTTTTCATTTCAGTTTGACACTTTTTTGAAAGAGATTTAACTTTTTATCTTTCTTTTATAACGTTTACCTTCGGAATTTTTAATATACATGTTAAAAAATTGACTTTTTTAAGTTACTGAAATTTATTAACGTTTTATGGTATCTTTTAATTTTTTTTTTTTTTTTTTTTTTATTGCTCTACACCCACATGATTTCACACCTAATATTGGCCTTTGACTCACGACATTGACAAATAATTCTCATTTCTATATACTGTTAATTTCAATTGAGTTTCACAACTAGTTTTTCCATATAGGGTTTTGAACTCCTTTTTTTTTGTCAAGATGGATCCTGATCATTCGTTTAATTAGATATGAATAAAATAAATTTAAAAAATTTGAAAGTTAACAGTATGGTCTCGCTCATTTTCAGATCCTAATCACTTGCGTGTCTTTTTTGCCTGGATCATTTTAGTGCAGTAAAAAAAGTAACATATAATTCATTAGTGGTAGATAAAGCCGCCAAATGAGGTGGAATCCACATTATCTGTGCCGAGCCTTTGTATTATTTTAGTTGATAATTGATTTACATCTAAATTTGTAAACTTTCTTAAAGTAATTACATCATGAATGAAAATCTGATCTGAGGACAGATTACTGAAATTTATAGTGAAGAAACGGAAGTGATGCTTCCAGAAACATTTGTTCCGCAGGCATACATAATAAAAATATTTTTTTGTAATTTTTGGAGCATTTGCTTCGTGAATTTGTGCTTCGTGTGTACCTGGGATGAATTAATCCAACGTCTTTGTAATGTTTCTTACGTAATCTCAACCAATTTAAATTAGTTTAGGTCTTTTTCTATATATCCGTCCAACATTTAATATATCGTCAATAATAAAATAAAAAAATTTTACTTTCGATCGCGGCAAAACAAAGTTTCAAGTCATTAATTATATAACTATTGGTAAAAAAAAATTCTAAACCTATTATAATGATTGTAATGGCAATTATTAAACAGTCGAATAATTTACCTTATTATCATTAGCATGTTTTCTTCTATAATAAGTTTTCAATACCATTATATAAGAAAGGTGAATTTGTTTTTTTTTGTGTTTGTTCACCGAATGGTAAAATTTAATATCTGGACTGCTGATCGTTATTATTCACAATTGTCTTAAAAACGAATAGAAAAAAAAATGAGTTTTGCATTTGCAGAATTTCAGTCGAAAACATTTTTTAAATGGTACATGAAATTATCGTGCTCTTAAATCCTATATTAACTCACGAAAAATCATCTTCAGTTAAAAATTAAAAGTGTTTTACTTAAGGATCTTTATATATTTTACATCAAAGCGCATAATTAAAGAACATAGCAAGTTGTTGCGAGTTTCGTTATATTTATTCTATTCCACAATACGAAAGTCAGTCCATGAATTATAACTAAATTACATTAAAGAGGATTTTATCAGAAAAAGATTTTAAAAGGAGTTCTTTTTACCTTTAGGAAGAACCTCTGTCAGATGTATCTTACGTTAAGAATGACTTACTTAAAATTTGTAAATCCTTTTTCTTTCGGTTTACCTATTTAAAGGGTAATTTTCGAGTCACAATTTTTAAAATATCAACATGTACCGAAGGGTATTATATTTTTTGTTGCGGATAAATATGACGAAAATAAAAATTTAAAAATTTATTAGCTGGATGACGTACCAGGTTGGTCCGCGAGTGTGACAAGTAAGTTTTAACAAGATTTCGCAAACCGAAAAGTTATTTAATATTAAAATTTGAATTATTTTCATAAACAAAGTTATTATTTTGTAGAATTTGTCCAAGCTTATAGCTGGAGTAATTTTTTTTTTTCAATAATACCTTCTAAATAGAAATGGTGGATCCTGAAGCTGGGCCAGATAATGATGTTTACTGATCGATTTCATGTCTAGCGAGGCTACCGGAACGACTGGGAAAAAGACAAATCCACGGTGTCAGGGGTCCGGTCCTTCAGCCCAGGCTACATACTAATTTTTTTTGCAACCTGAATCATCAGAAAGTCAATAATTTCGGGGGTTTTCCGCGCTGTTTTCCGTCACTTAATCCCTGCGTCGGCTCCTCGGCAACCGCGATTATTTTCCGTTCGCTGGTCCAGAAAAACAGACGGCGCCGACTTTCATTCTGGAAGTTGGCACCTCTGCATTGGCACTCGGTCGCTTTTTCGAACGCATCTGAAATCTTTCCCTTGCGTGCAAGGGTGTTCGCGTCGGAGCGGGACATTTCGGGTGGATGAAAGCGTTTTGAGCTGAGGATTTCGTTAATCCGACCGCATTCGAATCGGTCACAGCTCCGCTCGATCCCCGGATTGCTTTTCGCAACCTTTCGACCAAATACTCGTCGGTACTGGCATTCCTCAGTAATTTACGACCTGAGCTCGGGTTATGTCAGCCGGTGGTCCGCACCGGTTGTTTTGACTCTCGAAGATCGCCACTGAGATGATGAATTATGCATATTAAAGGCGACCGTTATGAAATTGAGGATTATGCCTCGGAGGGAGAGAGAGAAAAATTGATTCTTGCTTCCTGCGCGGTTAAAAATTTTCCCCGCTCCGATTCCGGTCGATGTTCCTTCGGGAAGGCGTGCAAACCTCGCTCTGTATTGCACGCGCATTCGGGCGCAACCGTTCTGGAAAACCAAAAATTCCATCGAGTATCCCGGCATGAAAATACAAAAGGATTCTGAAATGGATAAAAAAAAAAAAAAAAAAAATTCATGTGCGCAAGGATAATTTGTCCGCTGCGTTGGGTCGGGCCAGAAAAATAATTTTCTTATTTACCTTCTCTAATGGATGCCAAGATAATTTGCCTGCACCATTACAGATTTCATGAGAATGAACTTTTAAAACAAAATCCTGTGTAAATAATGGCCCGCAATAATTGTTCTGTGTAGATAAATGTATTCATGAGTTTACCTGGATCCGGTGTTTTCGCGACTTAATCATCGGGGCTTTGATTTGCATAATAATTTTGCAAAAATGAATATGAAACGAGACGCTTTCCTCGAGATTTTTGTACATTTTACAATACTTTAAATCATCGTTTATTCATTTAAAAAAAAAAAAATAATAATAATAATAATAAAATGGAATTTTTGCCCGGAGGCTCTCTTTCATAAATTTTTTATCCGTGACATTTATTTAGAGAATGTAAAAAAATTTTTTCATTTTTACGTAACTTATCGAACTTTTTCTTTGTGATTTTCACGCAGGCAAAAATCCCATTCGGAATCCAGCGTTCGGGCTGCCGAATTTCGACGTTTGGCGCAAAAAAAAAAAAAAAAATTCTCCTTTCCAGGATGCGCGCCGCTGATTTTCCGAACACTTTCGCGCAGTCAAAGGATCCCCCGACGCGAACCTTTCCTTTCAGGAGCAAAAGTACATTTCGCTGCGCTGCCTTCGAAACCGCCATCCGCCCCCGAGATTTTTGCTGTTCGTTACCCGGCGCGGAGCCGCCCCTCACGACTTCGGCACTCGTTGGAAACGACAGCGCCGTTCGCCCGCTTCGGGTTCGAACGGGAGCGAAGGCTCCGGCAAAAGTCGAAAACCTGGAGGAGGAGAGGGCCGGTAAAATTTAAAAAAAAAAAAAAAAAAAAAAACCTTGCATGACAATCGTCTTATATAATACCAACGGCGTTAATAACATTAAAGAAAGTTTTCTTCCTCCACGCCTCCGGTTCCCCGCCGCTTCGGATGGATTTGTGTGGACGATGATACCTGTGCGTCTGCGACCGGGGACTGGTCAAACAACATGAAAGCATGGTTAATGCCTCTTACATATCGTGATATTCATGTACGGGAAGAGTTTTTCGATTCTCTCCGAGGCACTTTCACCTTTGATTCTCAAGCGGCTCGGTTATGTGGCCGGACAATTTCCTTTCCGACATGATTCGCACCCGGTTAATTGGATGGGGCAATACGTTGATGTCTGTAAGCGGACGGTTTCTCGTGCATCACCGCAATTTGCTTTAATTAATAACCGCGTGATTGAAAACGCACGCGGAAAATGAAATCCATCTTTATTTGCAAAGAGGAGAGGGAGCAAACAGGAAAAAAAAAAAAAAAAGACAAATCGTTTACGATGACTTGAATGTGTATTACATTGCCGAAGACGAACATAATTCGCAATGCAAAACGCCGCATCATGTATAACAACATGATTCATTAAATCGATCCGTGAATTTGAGTGATTAAATGCGATTTAACGTAGGATGCCCGGCCTGGGAACCGGAGTCAAATTTTTTCATTAAAAAACACTATGCTGCACGTTAATTATAATTAATTTCTTGTAACGTTTGGTCATGCAAATAATATTTTTACGTATAACTTCGCGGTGACCTATTCAACCGTATTAGCATGTTAGTCGCGTCGGAGGAGATGTAATTTTTCGATGTTTACTTTAACTGTGTGATAAAATTTTTAATATTTTTCTGTTTTATTTTTATCATTAATTTATTATTGCCTAAGCAACGGGCGAAAAAAAAAAACAAATCTGCCGCATTGTCGTAAGATGCTGCCTTAATTTGACCCCGTGCTGGAAAATTGGTCGTTCCATAACATTTCTAGGGCGGCATTATTCAGATGAGTTTTGCAACTGAAACCCCGTGCACATCCATCTCTATTAAGATATTTTCCTCCGCGTGTTTGCCTTGATCTGCTAATCGCAGTTGGTTCATAAATGTGAGATGAAAAACTGGATAGGTAACGGAGACGGTGGGAGTCAACTTTTCGAATGAGACAGGTACGCCGCATGTGAAAAGACAGAACAAAGCGAGAAAGAAACGATGAGAACGGACCGGCGGCCATGCCGGATCTAAGGAGAGCGCGGTTACGTAACCCGACGCTCTAACCCAAAACCCACCGTCGATTTGGTTGCGGTCCCGCGGCTCCGGCACGAATCGTTTTTCGTCTTTCGAGCCGCGTCTCGGTTCCTTTCGTTTTCCGGGGCTCCGATCTGGGCCGCCCGAATTCGCCGGATCGCGCAGAACGGAAAGAGCCGTCTTTCTGCGATGCGGCAGAAGAGCTCGTTAGCCGCGAACTGCGGAGGGGGTGGGGTGGTGGTGCGGAAGTCCGAATCTGGTGACACGTCGATCTCTCCTCCCTCGGAAAGCGCCTCGTCCGACGATTATTACCTTTTCGCGGGGGGAGGAGTTCGCGCTCGCTCTTCGCCGCGTGCGTTAAAACCCGCGGAAGAAAGAAAAAAAATTTATCCGGCATCATTATCTGACGCAGAGAAATGCCAACTGTCCGCCGTCAAAAAGGGACCGATCGACGGCGGACCCTGACTGAACGCGTTTTAACGGGAGAAAACGGGCCGATCGGGATAATTTCGGGGATCGGGTCGGGCGAAGATTCCGACCTAAGATCTTCGGATCGGTTGCGGACAGAAAACCGGAACGTGAACCGTGTAATAAGAACAGATCGATCTGTCCCATTATAAAGGATAATTTTTAAATGTGGATGAGTCGGTTGAAATTCGAACAGTCAGTTGCTCCCGCGGAAGAATTTATTCCGGCCAGATGTAAGGGAAAAATGGAAAAATCTAAATCTTTCAGTTTGATATTATTTCATCGAATTATTTTGTCCGGTTTCGTTGTCTAATCGATAAAAAAAAAAGAAAAAAAAAATAAAAACCGAATTCAAATACTTCGACAGAACATTCATTTCGGTCCGAGTCAATCTCGAGGCCTGGAAATCGAGCGATCATCAAAATTTGCCCTCGGGACGGTTGATTTTCATGTTAAGGAACGGTGCAGGAGAATTTTTTTCGCGTGCTCGAAATTAAGGCGTCGCATTAAGATGGAGAAACCCGACGGAAGCAGAAAAGCAAGTCCCACGTCTCGAATTTATTTGACTTGCGCCACTTCAATGCAGCCGCCCCGACGCAAGGCTTCCCTCGTCGGGTGGCGCATTGAAGCCTTCTAAATGGCGCGTCATTAATCCTCCTCGGACGCGTTGCCCGCGCGACGGCGAAGTGGCGGTAGCAGGAAGGGAGAAAAAAAAAATAATAATAAAAAAGGAAAATTCAGGAGAGCAGACGGAAGGAGTAAAAAAATTGGGGTTTTCGGTCCGGTCGAGAATCAAGGGGTAGAAAAGATCGGGGCGCCTCGACGACGGAGCGAAAAAATTCGAAAAACCCGAGATCCTTCGGGGCCGAGGGATCCGTCCGAAACGTCTCGGATCCCCGCTAAAAATTTCGCTGGTGACACGACGACACGCGAGGGAGCCGACGCAGCGCGTGCGGATCGGCGGATCTTGAAAACTTTAACGCTGCCCGACGGTGTTCCGACGCGAATTCCGATCGCACGACGTCACGCGCGGCACCTCGGGAAACGGTCTGAATTCCACCCGGCAAATCGGGCTTTTTGATCGGTCGTTTCGGAAATGCGCTTTTCAAGTTCTGCGGCACGTTGCGCGTTAAAGAACCGAGTTTCCGGATGCGGTTAAAAATGTGACATTTCCCCTGAAGAGAGATCGGAAAATGCGAGCGCGTCCGTCGCAGGGAGAACGCGGAAGATTTTGGGCGAAAATAAAATAAACGCAAATGACGGATTAATCACGCGAAAAGTTATCGAACGTATTTGGAATGATCCGCCGGTGCTGCCCGAGAAAAAAATACCTTTGCGCCTTTCGAATGCGGCCGCGCTGACCCACTGAATGCGCAAAGCGCATTCGAAGTAGCGAGCGCGGCTTCTCTCGTTGCGCCGCTCTTGCTGTCGCCGTTCAATTTGGACTGAAATTTTGAAATTCTTTGCGGGATTCCGAAGGCGCGTTTTTGGAAGGCCTCACTTTTGGTCTTCCGAAAGATGAAAGAAGAAATCGCGCAGCGTTGGGGTTTTTTTTTTCTTTTTTTTTCAACGAGTTTAACGGGTTGGATTTGAAGTCTTTCACGTTTACGCGATGAAACGCGAACCTTAATGTGATAAGGTACAGGTTTTGAAAATTATGAAACTTTTTTCCTCCTCCTTTGGTCTTCGTGATTTGCGAAACCATCGAAAATCTTTTCGGGAAGCGGGGAAAGATGGCAAAACCCTTTCGTTCCACGCTTCGAACCGGGCTAAGGCTGGACGACAATTCAGGTTTGGAAGCGGGGAAATTCGCGTTGTCCGCCGGGTTCGACCGGATGCGGACGATGCGGTAACCGAACCCGTACCGAACAATTGCGCGACGAACCGAGCAAACGTGCGCGAAGGTGCCTCCGCTGGCGCAAATAAAAGGCAAAGGCGTGCTCGGATCTGATGGATCCGGGAAATCTTGCTCCGTTAAGTTAGCGGCCTCACCAGACGCGGGTACTTTTCGAGGCTTACCTCTCGGTGGCATAATCCGATGGCATTCATGCATTTTATTTTTCCCTAAGGTGATAACATTAAAAAGATTTTCTTACTTTGTAATTACCAGTTTGCCCGGGCAGCGTCAATATTCCTGCCAGGGCCCATCGCCTGCAGTCGGGCGATATCCATGAACTTGTTTTCCTCTTTTTCTCTTTTCGAAACTGCGATTCCGTGCTCTCACAACGCTCCGTGATTCTCCTCTTAATCACCTTAAGACAGCTCCAATTGCAACAAAAATTTGGGTTAAACACTTCCAGCGACGACGACTGCAATTAGCAATAGATTTCTATTCTCTTTTTTTTTTCTTTCCCATCGCCTTCAGCTCTTGCAGCTTGAAACGGCTCCCGATGAATCCCGGAGGAAGTGCCGTGAGTTTTAAATGCGTTTCTTGCCACTTAAACCGGAGGCCTTGCGCGAACGGAGACCCAGCCCCGTCGGTGCCATCTTCCTCCGCCGAATTTTCCTCCGTCCGTCAAAGGAAAACCCAAAATCGACGGGAAAGTCTCCCAACTGATATTTTGACCGCACCGACCTAATGACAAAATGTATCGCGCATGACCCAATAGCCGAACATTTTTCTACCCTCCCCAACTGGAGATTTCCCTTTTGAATTTCCATGCGGCGTCGAAATATTCGCGTCTCCAGGGTTGGTACTCGCATCACCAAGTACCGAAGCGGGTACTTGTGAATTCACAGCGCGTTATTCGACCACGTTGACAGGTTTTAAATTTATTTTCGTTCTTTTTGGCAACTTTTCCCACTGGGAGAAAAAGATCTGAATCGCCATTTAAAAAAAGAAAAAAAAATCTCCTCCCATAACGAGCGATTTGCAAGTTGTTTTCGAAAGCGAATCAAAATGCCGCAGTGCCTTTGGGAACGCCATTTAAAGAGAGTGCCACATTATTAATATTAACGTGATACATATATATATATATATGTTTTAGATGACCGAATTTGAGGCTTCGAAGGAAGCTCTGACAAATTAACCACTAACGCTCATACATTATTTTATGACGGGCGGAGTTGTTCGGTTGCTCTTGTTCAATTTGCATAATGTTCCACTGTGACTTCCCTTCCGACAGTTCGGTGCCTTCCACCGGTATCCGATGGTACCTTTCTGGTGTGAAAGTTCTGTGCCGGTTGTTAAAATAAAAGCTAATGAGGTCGTGAAGCCGCGAGTCACACTTAAATTTCATGCGATTCAAAATTGCTGAAATTCTGACTTTAAATATATCTTTAGGACTTGGAAAAAGTTTTTCTCTCCTAAACGAAGAACTTTAGGCGTTATGCAAGATGGGTCGACGTGCGGACGGATATATAATGCATATGTATATATATATATATATCCCAAACAACATGGACAATTCAGCATCCCTAAGAATGAACTTCAATTGCTCTTATAATGTCATATTTGAATATTTCGCGAGTCTGTGTGGCAAGAACGACTTCAGCACATGAAGAATCTGTTAAAATCACAAAACAGAAAAAAAGAATTAATCGATTCGTTCGTCGATTATTCATATTGTAATTGTTGTTGACTCCTTTCGACGAGGATTGTTCATCTTATTATATATCAGGTGTAATGTTACATTCTTTAAAATATTCCGAATCACATATTGGGCGGAAAAATTATCAGTTAGCTTGTGGATTCATATTTTTTTTTTGTCTCCCTGTTCCCGTCCTTATAAGGTTTAATTGCAATTAAATTTTTTCTTTTTATTTGCTGCAAACTCGAAAATCGTGATTGGAGAAAAAGACATTATTTGTATTTCCTTTTTTAGATAGGTCTACAAGTAGATAAAAATCATATACCTACCACTCTGCAACAAGAAATTACGGAAATTCAATATATTAATCACCGTTCTTAAAAGTGAACAAAGCCTTTCCACAAAACTAGCTAACAGCTAGTTTTAAATGTATAGATTTTTTTTAGAAATGACATAATTAATTTGGAATAATGCAAAGATTAATGCGACTCCTTTTGGCTTTACATATATATAGAACATTTCTGCGGAACATTGATAAAAAAAAATACATTTTGGGCATTTGCTTTAGGCGAAAACTTTTCGTAAAACTCCAACTGAATTTTTTCAAATGTTTTCCTTTTATATATATGTAGGTAAACTTAAAATTTCAAATTGCTTCAGTATCTTCTATTTTCTCGTAGAAATTGCTTAAATGACAGAAAGACTGTTCCCTGAATTTTTTCGAAATATTTTAAATATTTCTTTTGCGTTGTGAGCATTCTCAACCTTTACATTATAATGATGAAAATAAGCGCGAAACATTTGCGAAGATTGACGTACCCTTCTTTAGAACCTACCAATTAATAGAAAGTGTGATTGATTGATATATAATTTACATCGGATTATTAACAGTTTTCGCTCCTTTTTTTGCTAATTATCGATACTTACGAATTGAAATGCTTTAAAAGCGAAGGAGCGATATCATTAAAACTTTGTGTAACTTTTTAAAATGATTCTCATTAATTAAGAAAAATTTTAATAATACACTAATTGTAAAGTTATGAATCTTCTCATGTTAAAAACATGCAAATACTGTTTTTCGAAAAGAGCTCAGTCAGCGATTTATTACTATCGGTTTTTATAATCCTCTTGTAATTACCGCTTATTATTTCACGCTGCGTTTATTAATTTTCTTCCTCCTTTTATTGCTCATTTCTCTTAATACGTATATATATATATATATATATATGAGTGTGTGATACTGTACGAAATTCCTTTTTACCCTTTTCGCTCCGGAATGAGCTCGTTTTCACCTGAGGATTTTGCCATGCGATAAAAATAATAAAAATTGTTATTGGAACTATGATCCGTCATACAAATGATGAAGCTGTTTCTGACCGATGAAAATTTTTTTATTTTTGATATTTATACCATTATGAGGCTTCTCTCTCCTCCTTTTCATCTCCCAATTTTTTCATTTTCATTCATTTGTGCCGTGATTCACATACTTTCATATCGATCTCGGTTTTCTCTAACCCGTGTTTCCGTACTAATGCTGACCGACAAGATCTACATGGCAACCCAAATGAGACGACACAAATAAAAAGCTATTATCTCAAATGAGGAGAAAAAAAAAATAATAACAATAAAATTCTTCCATAATCCTGTATCATGCTGTTGTCTTGAAAGAATTTCTTTTTTTGTCCTACTGTTAAAAGTAATTTTTAATTTCTTAAAGGTCGTCGAAGACCATTTTAATTATCCAATGGTTCGCTTATAGAATTCTTCGTGTACCAGTAACCTTTTTGCAGAAAAAATAAAGTTGCTTTGCTCCAAATTTGTATGTACGTATGTAAAATTTTAAATTTCAAGTTCTTGTGTGGATTCAAGACATAACCTCTGCATTTTTATCAGTGTCACTCATCGTGGGGTTTATTTCAGAATGTAAAAAATAAAATTAATACTCTATGGTTAACAATCAATAATTTCTAAGCTTTTAATTTATATGTATATATATATACATTTTCTTGTATAGATATATATATTTATATATGACTTGTATGTACTTCATAATATAAATGTATATACTTGACAGCTTTTATTTTCTCACAAAAAATATAAAATTTTTTTACATTCATAAATTATATATAATTGTTGATTAAAAAAAATTCATGCTCAATTTTTTTTAAATGTTTAAATGTCAATTTAATTTTACATTTCACGGCCTAACCCTGTATGAAAAAAATTAATGCTTTAGTAAAAATAATAAGAAGTAGCGAAATTTTTATTGCAATCTCACATTTTTTATTGTTTTAATGATATATATGAAGGAATTTTATGGCGGTCAAAGTATAACCGCAATTCAGTTTGCCAAAGAATGTCTAATAATCATTTTAAAAAAAAGACCAACTTTGGTTTAATTTATATAAATATTATCAAACTAATGAAGCATAATAGAATATAATGTAGTTTCATATAGAATCGGCGTTTATTTTTTTTAACCAGACAGAGGAATTATAAAAATTTACATATAACATGGAATAGCAATTTAGAGAATTATTATCTGATTGAAAAAATATTTGTTTCTGCAGTGAAAATGATAAGTTTTTCAGCATATTAAAAATTTATATTTTAAACACGGCTAAAATTTTGTACGTGTAATTTTAGTTTTGTCTTCATAGTTTTCAATTATATATATTTATATATACATATTTTATTTATACGATAATCTTTAATAACTAGAGCTAATTTAATTATATTATACGTATTCAACCTTAAAACATGACATAAAAATGTGTAGCTACGTAAAGCGGATGTAAATTTACGCATTTACATGTGTATTTATTTTTGGCAAAATTAAAAATGCAAGATATGTGATTCTATATTAATCAGGTTATAAAAGGCAGGACAAACTCTGGTGATACGAATCGAAATCGTAATAGAAAAAAAGAGATTTAGCCGTGATTATTTATGAACATCGAAATAAGGTGCGCTCGTCACGCACTTCAACTACTACTTGTTAAAATTTTAATGTATTAATTCAGAAATGTTTCACAACCGGTGTTAAACATCGCCATTTGACTGTATTTTTTCCAGGAGAAATTAATACAGCGCCTCTTACATCGGAGTATATATCTGATACGGATGCGGCACAGCCATCTACACGTACTTCTTTCCTTCCTTCCGTAACTGCAATAATCGTAAATTCAACATCGGACGAAGGGAACTTTTTTAACTTTGGATCGCTCTGTATCGATAATTAAGATCTGACGGACAAGCTGTCGTCTACTAATGCAGAACTTTTAACGTCCAAATCCACAGCTCAAAATCCCCGTTGCTGTTGCGGATATTGAGCCGCGTTGAAGAGTACCCAATCGGGGGATCATGCAAGGCGATTAATATCATAATGGAATAAATAAATAATATTTGTGTGAATTTTATACGCGTTTATAATGGTGCACAGTTTGCATCAAGAGTTGTACACTTTCAAAAACGTCATCCGGATTGGTTAATACCGATATGTGCGATTTATTAACGTCTGGTGCAATATGTAAATTGGTACGTTAAACGTTTGGTTCGCCTTAATGGTTAGACGCTCAGTAAAACATAACCGCAGCATTATCGATATTTAATAATTTAATATAAGGCTTTCATTTCGTAAATATTGTCTTTCTTTCGATTATATGTTAGCATCGATGATTCTGTCACGTGAAAAATCCATTGTTTTCGCACGAGTCTAAAAATGTATATATATATTTTTCCACTGTTAAGCTTCCACAATTTTTTTATTTTTTTTTTTTTAATTGGCGATTGCAGTGTTTCAACGTTTGGACATAATCAAAATTGACAATGGTAATGGAAAATTTTTTTTTCCTTCTAAATGTAGGAAAATACCTCATCGACTATAAAAGAATAATTTTTCAAACGTGATTTATTCTGCTTTTATTTATTTTTTTCACATCGTAGTTTTGGCGACAGTTGATCTCGTGAGATCAAATTACCGCGTGAGATTAAAAAAAAAATATATATATATATATTAATAAATACATTGGAGGAAATCAACGGGTGTCATTCTCCTACGATTCATTCCATTGTTCGCCGCGAAGTGTTCTTTATTGCAGACTTCGTTATTTCATTATCGGAGGCTTATGATTAATCCGCACCGTTCACCGCATTGCTCCTTTAACCTTTTCTAACGAGGACCAAAATCTTTTTTACGTCGAGGTCTTCCTTTTCTTTTACGGGAGCCAGGTAGAGGAGCAAGCCGCAAAAAGCGGGTGAACCGCGCGCCGAATCGTGAAGATCGTTCGCTGTCGCCGTGCGGGGACCGCTGCCGGAGGCCGAATGCGGTCTCGCAGGCGAGTTTCCAATTCGATTTTGCTTTTCTGCCGCGTTAAATACATGAAGTGACAGCAATTCATTGTCCCGGAGTTTTTTTTTTCCATGTGCGAGCTTTCCACCGTCAATCACCGGGGACGCAACGCGCATTTTACTCCGGCGCATACAACAAAATGTGGAAGAGTCAAGTGTTTCGTAATGGTTGTATACCTGAACTGGATCACACGCTGTTGCGACGCGAGTGCATTCATTTCGCGTTTGCATCCTGAGGAGCGTCGGAAGTCCCGGTTCCCGCGAGGATGACCGTCGCCCTCTGGGCGGGGGAGTGGAAAGAGCTCTCATCCCATATACGCATACGTGCGCATTGCCGCACGTTGCCGCCGACGTTATAAAAAAAGCGTAAAATATGTCCGCGCGTTGTGCGAGCATGAAAAATGAGGAGGCAGCGTCAGGTTTTAATCCAGGTCCAATCGGTCTCGATTCTCCGGCCGATCGTGAAGGGCGCGTCGAAAGCACGGCGAGGACTCGTGCCTCGGATTGCGCGGACGTCGCAACCTTTTTTCCCCCATCATTTTCTTCTTTGCAGACCGCGCGACGGTTCTCCATACGTAACGCTGCATTACTATGCAAATGAAAAATTCTCGGGCGAGAGACAACTGACGGCGCGTCATTCAGGCAAAATGGTAAATGTAAAATGTTAAGCAACGTCTTGTCCCCCGAGGTATTGTCTTCGGAGTAATCAAAGTGTTTCTCTTGCGTGACATTTCTCTTTTTCTTAAACCACTCCGCTCAAGTCATCGGCATGCACCGAAACGCGGTTCGGGATCGCTCCCGATGGATGTACCTTGGCACCGAAGCGGCACCTCGCCCCTGCAAGACGGCCCGGAATCCTTCGCGCAACGATAATTAAATGCAAACCGCCTGGATGCGGTTGTTACAAGCGTTTCAAATGGCAAATGCAGAAGTTCCCATCAAACCGAAACTCGGTCAAAAAAATTCGAAAATCCAGTTTTAGCGAGATAAAATTATGTTTTACATATTAAAATTCATACTTTTAATTTCATCTATTTCGCTGCTGATTCGGGTTGGCATCCACGCAGTCGTTTTGCGGAAAATCTAATGGATTTGTCGGGGGAAACGAAGGAAAAAAAAAAAAAAGGAATTTTCCTTTTGGACGGCGTTCGGCGATAGCATTTTTAGCCGAAGCACGCGAATGGATAAATTTAAAAAAAAAAAAACATTGAATGTCACGAGGAAAAATAATTTTAAATTCAATTCATTCGCCTCCATAAATTTTCGAGGGAAATTAAACAATCTTGGAAGGCATGTTCGAGCAAATGAGAACGCGCGTTCATATTTCGACATCGGCGCACATGGACCGCGCCGCAGAAGTTACTGAAGCATCGGACAACAGCGTTCGGACCCGCTTTTCCTGTTCCCGGCGAAGAGCGTGCACCGATGCCCGGTGTCTGGTTGGAAAAACCCGCGAAAATGCTTCCTCCTGGATGACGCGCAGAAATTATTCCTCGGCTCCTCGCGGGGATGGTAGGTCGAAAGTTCTCCCGTGCACTTGCCCAGAGAGCATCCCGAGTGCCTTACGCCGGGCGGAAGGCCGCAACGAACTATAAACCGCATTGCCGGAGATGCTGCGCGAGATTAATCAATTTCTAACGCCGAATTTTAGTTGTCCGCAGACGGGTTCCCGGGGGTTTTCCGCGCCTCGTCCTCCGCGGGCCCGGCCATTAGGATCGCATCACTTTGGGCGAAACGTTGCATGATACCCGTGAGAAACAGGTTGAAATTTGGAGCTACCGTAAAATTTAAAGGATCGCACGACAAATTGCCCGTTTAATGCCGATACCTTTTAACCCCAAGCTATTTAGCAATGCGAAAATGTTATTTGCCTTTGAAACGGCCTCACGCTGTTATGCAACTTCATATTATTTGATCGGCCTCTGCCATTTACAATAAACCGTGGATCTTCCTTCCTTATTGCAAACTCGTTGTACAACCGACGTCTTCATTAATACTGGTTTCAAAAATGGGATATTTCTCTTTTTAAAAAGGAGCCCCTTTTTTTTTTTTCTTTTTTCCATCATTATTTCTTCACTGACAAGGCTCTGTCAACTTGAAAATATTGTCGGTACGTTATACAAGCGTTATGCAATGCGTTTTCGATGCAGGGGACCTGCATATGAGAACTGCGCCTCGGATTTGCGCCTTGCGCACTGGTTTTTGCACTAAATCTTTCGGCACGAACGAGAATCGGTATCCTCTTCCCTTGTTCCGCACAACGATGCTCAATGAGTATCGTGCCGAATGACCGATATCCGTCTGTTCAATCGGTTTCCCTGTAAATGTCGTTAACCGGTTATTGCAAGGTATTCAATTTATATGTATATTAAGGACGTGCCGCGGTTCATCTCATTTTTTTTTCTTTTGGGTGAGAACCAGCACTCGCTTAAGGTTACATTCCTTATTCATCAACGGATGCGACCGCGTTAAAAAAACTACCTGATTTTTCCTGATAAAAACCACGTTGAATGACGCATCCTGCTACAGTTAACCGCAATTATACAGCCGTTTATTGCAGGTTTAATTGCCGCGTAATAAATTGCCGTTTAGCAGTGAGGATTCATAATTCTTGCACTTTAAAAGCTGCGAATTTGCAGCTAAACATAGGATTTGATACCTACGCATTTTGATGCGTATTCCGCTGAGAATTATTAAAAATTAAAACGTGTTACAAAATATGGAAATTTTGGTTTTACGATCTGTATGCATCCTTCGAAATTCAATTTACAATTTCATTACCATTTTTCTGATTTTCAAAGATGAATAAATGAATAAACTAAAAAAAAAAAAAAACATGTCGTATATACCTGAATCCTACACTGAGATTGTTTTTACCTTAATGTATTAAGAAAAATCATTTGGTGCTGTTCTCCTTCAAAAGCCTTCGAGGAATTTAGATGTTTTTAAGGTACGCTAAATAAAAATAAAAATTTTTATTTTTTTTTCTAAATTAAATACCAGAAATCAAGTATTTTCCCCTGCTCGAATTTTTGTTGATTATTATTTTAAACGTTTGATGAGTGTATAGATGTATCTTTTCATTTAATGATGGGGTATGCAGAAACATTTATTTTTAATCGTATATACATATATATATATGTCGAAAGGGCATCGTTTGATTATGGACGATGTACAAGAAAAGAAAATTGCACCCAAATTGCAGTGATAAAAATCTTCGATTTTGCAAACTGTTTTACAGCTGAGCATGGAAGAGGGAAGTTTTTTTTTTATCCAATTTTCTTTCTATAATTTCTGTAGTGCGGAGCATAATCTTTCTACAGTTCTGCTACGGTACATACAGAATGGTAATCATAATTATGTTTATGTCCTTTTTAAGGTTGAAACAGAGGAAAACGAATTCGGTTCCTTACCTTTTTCGTGCCTCTCGCGAACTCGGGTCCCAATCCGAAAGTGCTGTCCGATGGAGGCGAAGAGGGAAAACGCGATTCCTTTTTCTGCTGCTTTCTGCAGTTTTTCCACCGGCGGAAGTGGCTCCTCAGGATCCAGGAGTGGTGGAAGCTTCTTTGCGGCAGCAAAATATTCGGTCTCGAGCCTCCGGTTTCGATGCCGCAAATCAGGCTCGCTTATCCTTTGCTTGCACTTCGCGTTTTTTTTTCGGCGACTGGACCCTTTCCGTTTTCAACCCGAGACGGGCTGCAGCAGGGCAAGGGATTGCGCGATAATGCGGCAATAAATAATAATAATAGCGGCGTAAATATAGCGACCGAGTTAAGTAACGACGAGGAAGTCATCTAAACCGGGTTGGATGTCACGAGGTTAGCCATCCTCACTTGTAATTATATTTTGGAGAATGTACACCCAAAACGGTTGACCAACATGTAGGAAGTGACGACGCTTTATTTTCACCAATCGATGGCTTGTGAATCGAAGCCTCGGTTTCAGTTTTAATTTTTTTTTTTCTTTCTTATATTCGATCAGACGCATTTGGACGGTGGCGAGCCTGCAGGCAGCCATCCTGACGCCGCGGAAAATTCTGTTTTTTTTTTTTTTCCTCCGAGCCGCGGGTATCGTAAAAACGAAAATTGCCAAAGCCCCGCGCGGCAGATCAAGGCTCATCCATCATTATAATTTTTTACCATTACACGTGTGAAAGGTAATTAAGGCAATTCAACGAGTTGTTACTGTTGTTAGTGAATTCTGACAAACCGATCCTTGTGAAAGACAAAGCTTAATTAGTTTTTTTTCTCCTTTTTTCCGAAGCTCTCATTACGCGGTCCGAAGCAATTACGCAGTCGAGGCCGGGCTCACGATCCACGTATAACAGTTTCAAAACAATTTTAATTATATTAAAAAACTTGATACATTTTTGAAGAAATTGTTGCTGCACGTAAGAATACATCTGCATTTTTACATTGATGTGCCGGGTTACCGCTTTCTGACCGCTGCTTCATGCGAGGGCGGGACGCCCATTTATTTTACGGGGGTTCTCTGCGGGGTGGCAAGTTCGGTTGGGTAAAAAGAAATGAAAGTTTATAAATGAGAAAGCTGCGATCCCCGCAGGTTGATTATCGGGAAGGGGAAGGAAAGAAATGATCCGCGAGGGGTGGCTTTTTATGCGAGGCACCCTTTGGGGATTTTTACGCGAATTTCGGTGGTTCCCAACGGGAGAGCCGATGCTTTTGCGGGGAACCAAAATTAATTCGAATCCCCGCGGAAATCCAATGATCAAGTTTAAAAAATTGCTTGTCGTACGTGTGCAGGGAGAATTTTTCCGGACGCGGACGTGTGAATTCATTGTCACAGGGACAGCGCACGCTTTGACTTTACTTTTCATGCGTTCCGACGGTGGAAAAATGTACAGAACGCAGTGAAGTTCCCGACGCCGTTATGCAACCAATGTGAAGGGATACGGGTTGAAAGAAAGGGAAATGGCAATAGTTATGAATTGCGGGAATGCCTTTGAAAAATTCCATCATTGATTTCCTTTTGTTTTGTTGCATATACATATATATCTCAATATATAAATGCACCTCGATTCATGCACTCAAAAGAAAGATTCTATTCTTTTTCTTGGTAAGATCGTCCCCGAAAAATTAGCTAATAATTTTAAAGTCATATTTACACTTTTAATATTTTCAAGCTGCATTCATCACGTGGTGTTTTTATATGGGAATGAACCATTTGAAAACGCATTTTTTCAGCCGTCATCTACGTTTGTTTCACCATATAAATCCAATTCAGCTACTTGCGTTTTGAAGCAAAAGCAACGCGGCAGTTAAGATAGTTTTAAATATTATAAAAAAGGAGTTCGTTGTTAATAAACGCAAAGATAAATAGCGAAAACTGCTCATTTAATATTTTTTAAAATGTATTTTAAATATCGTTGGGCATAATTTGTATGTGTTTCTTTTTCTTATTTTTTTTTTAACTTTTTCCGTTAGAAACGCATTCAATTTTCTTTTCTTTCTTTTTTAAATTATGCTAGGGGGGAAATAATAAATATATTACATGCAAAAAAAAAAAAAACGACTATAAGCGACAACGAATCCACTCGCTTGCTTGCACAAGAAAAAGAAACCGTCCGTTCACCTATATGTATACGGAAAATGGGGAAAGGAACGTGAAGATCGATTAACCGTTCAAATGCTGTCAAAGAAACTTTCAAAATGCACAGAAATCATTCATTTTCATCTTCATAACGGATCTTACGGCATCGGGATAACCGATTTGGTTTATTATAGCGCTAAGCTAAATTATACAATTGGATACAATAAAAGTTTTCTTGTTCTTCCCCGTGCGCTCCTTTGCGGATTCGCGATTGTCGAATTAAAGGCGAAATCCCTGCTGTTTCTCTCATTTCCCGGCTGCCGACGACTTCTTTCCTCCCCGGCCTCGTCCAAGAAGGCACGGAAATCCGAACATGCCCTCGAACAAAGGCAAATTCCCATTCGGAGTTTTTCGCGCCACCGAGGCGGCGTTCGTCTTGGGGAGGGAATCGGGGCACCAACAACATTTCTGCCGCCTCCCGCGTGGGGAAAAAGCTCCGAGAGGAGCAACTTTGACTTTGTGCCGGGACTCGCTGGACGTTTGCACAAAACTGGACGGGTTGCGGATAATTTAAAAATCGCAGGAACGATTCGGGTTGCACGCGAAAGACAATTCGCGACCGATCGAAACATTTGATTTCATAACAATCGGAATTAATTGATATTTTCGAAGTTATTTGATGCTGCGGGGGATACGGTTTCACGAAACGTCCATTCGCATCAAGGTTCGCTTGCACTCGCGCGGAGGTACGTGAACGGTTCCATCCCGTTTCCGTCCAAAAGAAGAGGAAAAAAAATATATATATATATATATATGTGTTTTTCCTGTCCAGATTTGATTTCAAAAATTATTGTTTTTAATGTTTTACAACTCATCATTAACCCCGCTAATAACATCCTCTTCTTTTTTCTGTACTTTTTATAATTGCAGGTAATCATCGGTTATTACGAGCGGCACCCGGCCAACTGGATTGAAACAAACTGCCCATAAGAATGATAATCGGTTAATTTAAGCTGGGATTATTCTAAAGCGAAACCTTTACGTTTTCTTTTTCTCATTTGACCTCTGATTTATGGCAGAAATCACGAATTTCGCTTCCCTCCCCGCCCGGCAGGGTCGGGCCAGTGACTCCTTAATAACGTTAAAATGAAATCCTGATTCGGAAAATTTCATGATGCCGGGAAAATAATTTTCGTCCTTTGATTTGTCCCGGCGACTGGAACATCAGCGAATGGGTGGGGGCGGGGGGTGAATTTTGGAGATCTTGTACGGATTCGATCTTTACCATCGGCGGATTCCAAGTTGCTTCGGCCGCGATCCGAGGGGCGAGCGAGGGAAGCCCAAGAAGCCGGGAAAGTGCTGCCGATGGTCCTTCTTTCGGGATTTTGGAAAGAATTCCCCAGGGCGCAGTCGCAGGAGGGACGCGATGCATTGCACCGGCGAAGGAGGCGGCTCGGATTTTCCAGCTTTTTTGTCCGTCGCGGCGGCGCTGCTCTCCGGCCGCGTGATCGCTTTTGAATTTCGGGCACGGGCCCCGGGCTGGAAGTCGAAAGAATTTCAAAATCGGCGCGAATTCGCCTCCGGATTTTCTTCCGGAAAAAGCCGGGATTTGCCAGCGTCTTCACGCAGGAAAGGCACCCTCTGGAGCCTTCCCTTATGCCCGATACCCCGGGGGGCGCCCGAAAGGCGCGTCCGGGCGCTCCCCCGGGGAGGGGGAGGAACGATTAGCGATTTTTCATCAAAAATTTACATTTTCGGGATGGGTTTGAACCCAACCACCTCGGACCCTTGCCCGGAGGTCAGGGACTCACCTACCGTGCCCCGCACGTGAATGCAGATGCGTAACGTGCTTCGCTGATTTTGCGCACCCTGATAAAATTCGCATGCCCTGCCCTTTTCCGCCTTATTTTCCCTCACCGTTCACCCGCGGTTTCGGAGAGGGAGCTTCCGGAAAAACTTTTTCCAAGTTTCTACAAAACGGAAGGTAAAAAGGCGAAAAAAGAAACTTTTCCGAACAAACTTACGTCTCGCGGACATTTCCCAAAATTCCGGCGAAAAAAAATTTTCAATTTTCAACATTCCGCCTGGACCGAATTTTCCCGCGAGTTCCCGAACTTTTCCGAGACGGTTGGAAGAAGGAAAAAAAAAGCAAAAAAAGACTTTCGCGCCGATGCGAAAATACTGAACGTTAAATAGCAAAGGAAAAGAGAAACCTGCAAAAACAGAAAGTTATTTTTATTAATTTGCATGGGCAGAAAGTTCTGCCGTGAAAGATACCATTCTTCCATTTATTACCGTGAATTGGCAACTAATTGTCAAAGGATTTTTCCTTGCCGATAAGTCTTTGGGAATACGTTTGCACATGTTACGCATAGCAGGGACGTGGGGGTGTTAACTCGAGCGAAATTTTTCCGGATCAAAATTCGGAGTGGCACCGCCCCCCCCCCCCCCGAAAAGTTCTTGAGCCACGACCGGAAGACGTTTCTCCGTTGGCGAAGCCGCACGAAGAGTTGGCAGCAGTTTTCGGTCCTCCTTTGCCGGTCTCGGCGGAGGCAAGCGCCAGAGGAGTGTGACGCGAAGAGCGGAAAAATAAATGTAAATGCGGAAGATGCGCAAACGGTTGGTTTGCCGTCCGGTTGTAAGATTCGGAAAAATCACGAAATGCGAAAATAAACACGGTGCGCACATGCACATGTCACATACGCGATTCGCATTTTGCTCGGCCGGTTCTGCAATTGCCAATGGTCGCTTTGCGTTCCTGGACGGCCGCGTTTGGCTTTCCCCAACCACTTGCAAGCTTCGGGTTTTTATTTCTACTTTTCTTCAAGCGACAGCGTTTTTCATTCCGGGTGGCTGTCGGACTTCGGCAGGCGTTGGTCCGCTCGCTTGGGTCCCGGCAGCGACGGTTTCCCGGGCTTCTTTCTCCTTTTTAGGTCGGGCGAACGGAATCCGTCGCTGTCGGGTTCGATGCGGGAGGGGCGGACTCGGGTAAGCGCTTCGTGGCGGGGAGCGGGACGCGGAATTGTGGAACTTCCGCGAGGTGAATTCAAACTTCCTTCCGGTGCAGCGTTCGTTTTGCTGGAGGTGCTCTTTTTACGCGGTTGTTGTTGTTGGAATCTCACCGAAATTGCTTCCTCGTTTTGCGATGAGGTTAAATTGCGCGGTTGTTTCCCGGATTTCGCTGTTTTATTATTATTATTTTCTTTTTTTACATAACGCGGTAGTCTTGTATCGACATTATTGATCTTTTCATAAGAATGTTTCGACCTTTCAATTGATCGTTGCATGGGGGCATTCGAGGAGTGACCAGTCATTTCTCTCAAAACGAGTAAATTGATGAAAATTTTCGGTATACGTTGCTTTCTCTTGCTATTTTTTTTTTCTTTTTCCTTTTCATTCTCCGTCCGTGACACGATGCTGTTATTTATTTACCGTTTTATGTGCCAAACCCCGATTTTAAGTGCTTGATATCATCTGTTTCATAATATTAAAAAAATAAAAAAATAAAAATAAAATATCCATCATTACGCATTCCGAATTTGTTTTCCAATGGAGAACGTTCGGAATTAAGTTTTTAGATGCAACAACCAAACCACGTTCGTACCAGAATGTATTTCTTGTTTATTATCAATGGCAATACAATGTGCCTCACTGGTATTCAAGACGCTTGCTTCCTCATAACTTATCTTCGGCACTGGCAAAGATCTTATGTAACATAAGTGGACGTATTTGGTATTTTAAAGTTGCTTCAATTGTACGAGCGCTTCTAATCAAATTATTATTTTGCACTTATTTTTCTACTGTATGACGCCTTTATATTTTTTATTTTTACCTTTTTGAATATTAATCGCTCTAAAAGTGTACGGTAACGGCACGCACGTGAATCTCAGCAATGAAATTTACGTTTTGCATTGTATGATGTGCGTTGTGAAAGGCTGATCAATAATTTTCGCGTTAGATGTTTCTGCTTTACGGGCAGCATTTCGCGAACTCAGTTTGCTTTATTAAATGATAAATTTCAGTTTAAACGGCAGAGAAAGAGGAAAAAAAAAAAAAGGCCAACAAAGAGCAAAGGAACTGTCGCTGGAGGAAGAAAAATTTGAACTGCAAAGCGATTTACATCTGCGGCTCGCAGTTTTGGCGGGGGGGGGGGGGGGGGGGGAAATTTTG
>JAOWBB010004237.1:0-34801 GCA_028565995.1 Ricinus marginatus | reverse complement strand
GAAACGTCGTCTGAGAGCGATCGCGATTGCTCGTCGCGGTCGACAAGGCGAAAATTTTGTTTTCCCAACCCCAGCGGGGATCGGGAGAACTCTCCGTTGCCAAAAAAAAAAAAACGTTGCGACCGCGCCGTCTGGTTCCCATCTCCCTCAGCGCGGCGAATTCGCGCACGCGCCAGATTGGGCTAGGTCGGTCGGGCTCAAGATCGACCTCCCGCAAAATTCGGGAAAATTGTCGCGGATTGCGCAACGGTCCCGCTTTCGGCAGGCGAAAGGCCAAGAAAACGGTTGCGGCGCGCACGTGCGGACGACAAATGCAAAAGGCCCTCTCCCCCCCCCTCCCCCGACGACAATCGAATTGTGCGCATCGCAAAATCGTGGTCAGATCTCGGATGGGTAGGGCCAGGGGGGGCAACATTCGATTTAACCGTTACGGCCGACATGCGACTGCGTTGCCATAACAAAAAAAACTGGAAAACCATTTTAAGTGCCTCCTTTGTTTGAGGTGCACACATCCGGCTGCAGAGGCAATGACCGGCACCTCCCCGCTTTATTTATTATTATTATTACTCCTATTTTTTTTTTTTTTTACCTGCAGTCCAACTTCCAAGCACAATCTTTTCTCTCCCATCTAAATTAACGAATCATTTAAAAAATATTAATTAATTAATTAATCCCCGATCTCGTCCGCGTGGACGAGCTTCGCGCCGTCATTCGCAGTCCGCGAGATCGCGTTCCCGCCCTCACCCCGCACTTCGGCATCATTTTGGACCCGAAAACAACTCGCGAAACTTAACCAGTTTTGCCTGAACCTTGGCATTTACGCCAAAATCCGTTCCAGTACTCGGCCGCGGGAACGCGCTCCGCGTTCACTAACCCAAGATCGACGTTTTCGTTTGACGTTCGGCAGCGCCGGCAAAACCAGGGCTCGGCTTTGGCCACCCCTTGCCCTGCGGCACGCGTCGGCCGGAGATGGCGCTGCGGCTTGCGGCTGCCAAATCCAAGGGGCGAAAAAACTGACTGAAAGGGGTCAGTTCCCTTACCCCCCCTACCGGCTCTCGCATTCGAAGCTAAATTATTTTCGACGAAAAATTAGGGGATGAAAACGAGAGCAAAATTTACGGAACGCCGAACCGGATAATATGTAGGTAATGGAAATCTTTCCTTATGATTTCATCATAAGGAGGGGTTCTCTGAAAAAAAAAAAATGGAGAAAATCCGAATCGCATCGCCGGAGGTTGCGTAGTTAGACAAAGAGGGATGAACGGAAAATACGTCACCTGAAAAGGATCGAAAATTTTCAATGGAACGTTTTCCGCTTTGCCCCCCTCCTCCCTCCCCGGCCCGCCCCTCGAGGCGAACGAAAATAAAGGAAAAAATCCCTTTTTCATGCAGGGAACGCTTTTCGTGGGGAATTTTCCTATTTTCTTCCTGCCCGCGTTACAGGTCCTCCCGAGCCGGGATGTGGGAGGCGAAGGACTTGAAATGTTAACTCGGCCCGGAGGGCCTCTGCTCCTGTGGGAAAGGTGACTTTGACGATGCGGGAGTGTTCCCTCCGCCCCAGTGCTCGGGAAATGTCGCGTGAAAAAGGTGCGGCTCGCGTCTCGCTGCCGAAAGGAAGATCCTGCAGGAAAAAGGAAACTGCCTGGCGACCCTTTCCGGTGCCGAGCTTAAAACGCGGATTGATCCGAGGGTGAAGGCGGTGGCTCCAAAAGCCGGGCCGCGTTAGACACCGGAAACGAGTTCTGCTCCGACCGAAGCAGGTCTCGGCAATTACATGACAAATCGGGACCGTCGACGCTTTCCGTTCGTCGCGTCGCATAATTATTAAGTTAACCTAAACGCACGTTCTGCTGCATTGGCGATGCTGCGGCGTCCCTGCGGGAGTTCGCGCATACCGTAGGGCCGCGTGCGTGCACCACAAATTTAATAAAAATATATGTACATCATCAATTTTTTTTATTTTTTTATTTTTTTTTGTTTTACAAAAGTCATCAATTTCGACTAATAGGACCGATTTACATTCAGCAAAACCCGGTGAAATATTCCCCCCAAGGATAAATATTCGGCATAAATCACGAAAACGGTTTAACAGATAACGGCTAAGCGAAGGATGCATCCCTCCCGGAGTCATTCCCGTAAATATTAAAAAACGGGGACGTTTCTGCGGTGGAAAGTTCCGTTCCCGGGCGGGAGTCCAAAACCGGATAGGAAAATTCCACTTGCTCCCGAACGGACCTCGGAACACTGGAAAAAAAAAAGGAAAAGTAATCTGAAAACGCAGCGCGCAGTGATGGCAACTGCCACAAAGAACTCAAGGTCCGGCACCGTAAGCCCCGGATGGGATAACCCAGTTAGAGCAGCGTACCTGAAACGCCTTGGTCCCTTCCAATGAATGGCTCGAACCTCAGTTTTTTTTTTTTTTTTTTTTTTTTAACGGGGGCTCGCTCACTGGGAGTGAGAGCGCGTGCAGGAAGTGCCCCGGGGGCCAATTCCAATTTTTTATAAAATGAAAAAGTAAAATTTTGACGGAGATGCGGGAGCCCACTCGGGCAACGTTTCAGACGAAGGAGGCCCGACTGGCCCCCGCGTCACAGCGGAGGCATCACGCGACCGTCATCGTCCCCCGGTCCAAATCGCTTCGCCGTCAACGTTTCCCCTTGCGCGTTCGGAACCCCGCGTTCCGAAGCCCGGCAACGTGCGCAACGATAGCGCCGATCGGATTATGTCACGGAAAGTAAATTAAAAAAAAAAAAAAAGTTTCAGGTACACCAAAATGAGTGATTCACATTTTGCCCTTGAGCCACAGCTTCGGGCCTCGCGTTTCAGGCCACAATAATCAGGTGCGATTCGCGCGACGCCGGCGCGGACGGGAATCACGGATTTTATTTATTGCAGCCATCGGAGGAATCCCGTTAGGACGCGTTCCAACTCGGAAATTGAATAACCACCGCAGAACGAGGGACCTCCTGATTAATTCGGGGCACGTGGCACGTAGACTCGTGTCTTTTCCGCCTCCGATCCCCGTCCTGCCGCGGTTCGCAAAAACCGAAATCGACGCCCGACGTGGAACGTGAAAAAGCTTCGAGGGACGCCGAAACGAAACGGGATAAGATAATGCGCGTTAAGTGTTTGATCAGCGATAATTCGACGTGCCGCCTTCGAAATGGGAATATTTCGAATGTAAACAAAGAATCGCGGTCCTCGAGATTCGTCTCGTTTCCCGTGTTCACTCGATAATTATCGATCGATTAATCGCAACTGGACGTACGTTCAGAAACGCGTCAACGGGTTTTTCGCTATCGCGGCACGTGTCGCGCGGGAAAGGCAAAAACGTGCGGGAGAAAAGGGTGAGGGCAGATGGTGCGAAACGAAAGATTCGCCGCCAGGTGCGAACCTGGCCAACGTCCCATGGGCCATTTCAAACGGGGGCTGCGTTTTCAACCCCTTGGTACGGTCCTGAATGAAATTTTTTTTTTTCCTCTTCCTCCTCTACTAAGAAGTTTCGATGATTGTCCTCCCCCATTTGATTTGTGTTATGAGTCATCCGAGAGAGTCATTATCTACTTCTGCCTTGCATAACGTGCCTCATTCAAAGCCTCCGCCATTTTACTCCTTATCTTTCGTCACCGAACCGAACAATACCCTCCGATTCCTCCGCGAATGCTTTTTCCACTGTCACGTAACAGGAGTCAGCAACCCGGAGGTGACTCAAATCGAATTGGCATGTTCCGAAATCGGAACTTGTCGTTTTCGCCATATCGGTGGCAGTTAACGTCCGAATTTACTCGTAGCTCGCGTCTGACCTTGACACTACGGGTGGTCACCGCTGTCTCCAGCAATAATCACAACATCGTCAGCCGTATCGTGCACCGAAGCATTTCCTTTTGTGTGGCGACGTCCGCATTTTCCGACCGAACGCTTTGATTGGTAAAAATAAAAGTAAAGAAGGAAAAAACATTCCCGGCGACGGGGACGAGAAAAAAAGGGATAAACCGTTATTGCTTAACCGTTGTGAAGTTAAGAAATCAATCTGAACGTGCCTTTTAATGAAGTAAAATTTAATGGGATATGCAGAAGGATTGTGGGACGGGGGAGGGAAAAAAAAAATCACATCGAATTAGCAACCCGGGATTATTACGAATCAATTTTCGTCGCACAACTTACATTCGCAGATCATATCATCGTTATCCATCATAACAGACAATTGTTAACATAAAGCCGATGGAAACTTTTGGAAGAAAAAGTTGATTTTTTCAAAAAAAAAAAAAAAAACGCGTAAAAGGATGCAAGAAACAACGCGCGTCGCCCCACCCGCCGCAAGCGTCCTCAACCGACTGAGCTCTTGTCGAAGCGAGGCGGGCGACACAATGCGAAGCGCATTCTGCCGGGAATTTGCCGACTCCTCGCTAACGCGCGCGCGTCCGATTTTCGTCCGATTTCCCGGCAGTCTCCTCCGTTGACGTCGCGGGGCGGTTCCTCGTCTCGGAGGAGGCTCCGACGGAAATGCCGCACGGCAGTGATCCCTTCCGGTGTGTACTTTTTTTTTTTTTTTTTGCCCTCTTCCCGATCACCTCCTATTCCGCGGGATAAATCGCTGACAGGGAATCGCAGCGAACGTCCCAAGGAATTTATGATGCAGTTTCCTTAACCTTTTTCCGATCAATCTTCCATCCCGCTGCAAATCCGTGAACGTGAACCACACGCACAAAAAGGTTTGAATCTGCCCTGCTTCCGTTATCCGGGAGTGAAGCAACGACGGTGGAAACTGAAAAGCAAAATCGTGCCCCATTTTTTTTTTTTTCCTAAAGAGCCACGCGCTTCGTAACTTACCATTTCATATTTATTATTCAGTCACAGATTTCGTCCTCGACGGAGAACCAGCTTGACACGAAAGATTTCTTTTCTCTCATTTCTCAACATGGGAGTGCCGGTGGAGCTGGGTGTCGCCGGTTATTCTCCTACGGAATTGTATGGTTTCGGTATCATAAAGAAAAGAATCATTCTAAATGCAAGTAATGCGACTGTTCACAGTGCTAGACTCAAGTAAGATCCGAAGCCATTAACCACAATTACTACCGATTTCTGTCCGTTCACCTGTCTTTGCAGCAAATAAAACAATCTGCGCATACATGCGCATATGTACATGTTAAATCTATAAATAAAATTCCCGATTTCCCCAACCACAATACGTATGAAACGACGTCGTATCCGTACTCTGTTCGAACCAAAAAATTTCGCAAAAAAAAAAAAAACAAACAAACAAACAAACAAACAAACATGACAGTATTTAAATTTGTTTACTGCTTTGCTGTTACGTGGCTGCATGATCAGAAACATTTTTTTCCCCATGCCCCCAACCACGCCCCTTGTGGCGTTAAAAGCAATCTCTTTTCGACGTGTCAACAGATCCAAAACAATCCGGTGTCGCAGCCTCCGAAGTGCTATCGAGTTAGGTTTTCTTTGTTTTCGTGGCCTTCATAGGAAGCCACTTCGATTTTTCTTTTGGGAGGAAGGGGGGAGGGGATGGGGGGAGGAAAAAAAAAATAAAACTTTAATAAAAAAGAGGAATTGCTTTCGCAATATGAAACATCTTTCCGATGTGCACACATTTATTTAGAATTTTGTTTCCTGTGATCAAACCGAAAGCCCCCTAATTATTTTCCTTTTCGCGATTTCGTGTTCCCGCCCAAATCCTGTTGCATTGCACCCTCGAATCTTTTTATTGATTTTCCCGATCAATTTAATTTTCAACTTGACAAATCGCCTCAATTTATCAGGGGCCATCTCAGTTACATTGCCTATCCGAAAAATCCCGATTTTCTCCCGGATCCCACGTTTTCGGGGGAGCCGAAAACAAATCGTTTTCGGGTGACTTTTGCCCAAACCTTATCGCTCCCTCCATGTGAAAATGAGGTAAATACGAAGATCAGAATGAATTTTAAGCTTTTTGCCGCTTCCTTCGTCGGCTTAACCCCGTGATCCGATCCTCGAATGTTTCAAAACAACCTTTCCCGCCTTTCGAACTATTCAAGAAAAAATTCCGTTCTCTTCGGGTTGTCTTCTTTTTTTGCCGCGATTCCTTTAAAGATCTTTCTTCTGTACCGCTAATGACTGGTGAGGATTCTCGATTTAAAAAAAAAAAGAAAAAAAATCTGAGGCCAGTCCTCTCGAGGAACGTTTTACGAACAAGCCCGGGCTATTCTTAGATGCAACACCACAATGAGTGGTGAAAATAATAATACTAATAATTATTATTATTATAGCCATAATAACATTAACGGCTAGTAGAAAATTGCTCTCGTTAATTTGTTAATACCGTCCAGTGGGTGATTTAACCCAGGGAGTACCAACCTTTCCAATCAGAGGAAATTTAACTTTATAAGCGAATACTTTCTGATTCTTTGACAAACTGAAATCTTTTTCAAAGTTTTACAACTTCGAAACCAAACAGCACGAGCAAAAATGCTGCCTTCTCTCTCTCGCCTCCCAAAAAAAAAAAAAACATGAAGCAAATTATGAAGCGACAACGGAAGCAGCAGCAGCAGCAGAATCCCACCTCTCACGTCAAGATTTTACTTACATCTCTGGAGAGTTCTTCACTCTGTGATGAAATCTTTTTGTTATCGCGTTTACTTTTTAAAAAAGTCTTCCTTATTAGCATCTTTAGCGTTAAACAAGCGATGACGACGGACGGCGGGGGCGTTAGAGGGTGACATCGTTCCACGTCGCGACGGAAAAACAAAACTCAAACAATGGCAAAATCAGCAATTTCAAATGCAAACAATGCGACGTCGACTAATTAGTCGATATAATTTAATTACCCAAGGAAGGCTTCCGGATCCGCATCTCCCGAAAAAAGATGCTTCCCTTCCATTCTCACCCCCGAGGGTGACATCAGGGCCTTTCCCTTTCGGGGCACGCAAAAAGAAGAAAAGAAAAAAAAAAAAAATCCGTTTTTTCGCCGATCAAGGCTCGTTTCGAAAAGTGGCGGAAGTTTCGTTGCTTCCGAAAAAACGAACGCACCCAGCCGAAACCCATTTCCCGGCATTATCCGCCAGCGCTTTCCGACGATTTTCCTTCTTCCCCGGCAGGCGATCAATTCGACGCCTCGGGCAGGATTCGGCGTGCGCTGCTCTCGAGCCCTCCGGGGGAAATCGCGAGACGGAAAACGCGCGCCATAATCCGTCGAACCAAAGAGAGCGAAGCTCCGATCGTGTGAAATCGCAGCGGGGGGGGGGGGGAAGCGGGGAAGAAGAAAAAAAGTTTTAACGGAATAAAAGAGGCTTTTAATGTAATTGCTGAAAGCGACAAAATCGAATCCATTCGTTCGCTTCTTTTAATCCGACGAACTGAAATTGGCGCGGGAAGCGCCGGTGCTGCGATCTGAAGAACGTGCAGCACTTAGGAGGCAGGGCAATTAACCCAGGGCTAAGGCGCCTGACTTGCAACGTCGAATTTTTACGGACAGCGCTGACCGCAACGTTCAAGACCAAACGCCCGGAAAATGAATGGATTTTTTTTTTTTTTTTTTTTAACGAAAGGAACGAGGCGAGGGAAAACCGAACGGTGAAATGGCGAATGGCGAAAGCGCTTTTATCGGCCCCAAGAGTAAAATGCGAGGAAGACATGTTAATTTAATTAAAAATGAAGGAGAGTATCATGATGGTGGTTGACCTCCTCCGGAATGGATGAATTAAACACAAGATGAATGAAGATATTCCACTCATTTACTTTGTTTCCCTTGCGAAAGCTTTCAAGTCTTTTTGCTTCCCCGGTTAAAAGGGCTGTTTTTGGGCCGTCTCCCACCTGTAGATGGATATTTTCACCCTTACGTCTGGCACAGGGGAAATAAATTTGGGTTTGCATCGTTAGCTTTCGACTGAATCCGCGGCCGGGCAGACTCGGTTGGAAGTTAAAGAGCATAACGCCGACGGAGTCAGGCACACAAAATAGCAGGCACACACCGGCAATAAACTCGGCCAAATAATTCATCAACCACTCATTAACCCGTCTGAAATTCTTTTCAGATTGGACGGGATAACAATAAGAGGTTTCCATATTCCAATGTGTCAGGTTGGTTTGTGGTTGCCCGTTGCCGAGGATCCTGAAAATACTATTTCAAAGTATTTTCAAGTTAATTTGACTGAAACGAAAGATATCAGGTTTTTCGAAACAATAATCTTTACTCAAATATTAAAAAAAAAAAAAAAAAAAAAAAAAAAAAAATTAAAATTAAAATTAAACTCAAAAGTTTTCAAATAAGTCGGAAAGGAAAGAGTTTCGAGTTTGCTTCCAAAAGGAGTTCCTTTTGTCCTATCCGGGAAAGCGACTGCTGAACTTCGGAAAAAGACTCATTTACATTTTTTGCCCGACTTAATTTGATTTATTTCCGTACAGCGTCACCGGGAATAAAATTCCCATCTGACGAAAAAACATTTCTGGTAAGTGCAGAATCGGGGATGTTAATTCTAATACGAATAAGCGGATATAACGTCGTATCCATCGTTATACAACGTTTTAAAAGAATTTCCCATTTCGCAGTGAGCGCAATAGACAAAAATTTCAATTATATCCCCATATTATATGTATATATGTATATATATACATATACATGACAACAGAAGTATCAAGCTAATAATTCACGCGGAAATTACTGCCGCAAATTGACGTAGACTTATTATTGTTATTATTATATTATTGTCATTACTTTCCTCGCTGATTAAATACGCATTTCAAAGTTTTCCTATATCTAACTCGTGAAAGGGAAAATATAATTTAAAAAAGGGAAATTCTTTACGTTCCAAAATGCAACCCCTAATTGAAAAATTTTAATTTGGATTTGTAAAAAAACCGCGAAGCACAGGGAAATTACATGTAAAAATCTATATTTCTCCCTCCCGCGTTCAACCTACAAACCCCAAGACACATTACAATAACGGAAGACAAAATTCGTGTACGCCAATTCAAAATAATTTATATATAATGAGACACAAGAAAAAAAACGCGGCGCAAATTTAATAAAATTAAAATTAAATATGATATTGATAAAATATTTTAATTCTCAAAATGAAATTATCCCACCGTAATTTAGTGATCACATACATATTTATATATATAAATTTATGTATTTTATGTGGATCTTACATGAATTTAAAATAAAAAGCCTTCCTTTTTTTTCTTTTTTTGTATAATGAAGGTTAATTTACAACTACGTTAAGGAACGTATAAAGATTTTTATACATCATTTATATAATATAAGTTGACTAAAACAGGTTTTTGAGTTATGTGGGGGCGTTAAAAAAATTTATACGGTTTATTACGTCTGGTTATACATTTAATATAAAAATTTCTTCGTCTCTCTTAGACGCCGCAGGTTTAAGGCACTCACTGCTCATGCGCCGGTCGGAAAACTCAATTTGTCATTGCTTAATGCTCAGACGTAATAAGCCGATGGAGGAAAAAACTTGTTATATTATCTTTCATAAATTGTTTCCCAACCGAAGGACGAAAGGAAAAATGATGATGATGATGATGATGATGATGATGATCCTATAATTGAATAAGCAGCCGGAAGGAGAAAGTCAGTTAAATTCAAAGGAAAAATTTATTTCCGCTTTTCTTTGTCTTCCGCCGGCACGCTAACCGCTCATCAGAACGTTCCTCGAGGATTAAATTACAAGAGGAAGATTAAATTTTAACAATGGTCGATTCTCCGGAGGGCCATCAAACTTTAGGGTAGGGACAGAAGGAAAAAAAAAAAAAACGTATCCCGAACGTTTTTTCGGGATGGTTAAAAGCTCCGGGATTCATGGCAATTTACAAAGAGTTATCACGGGCTGGAGAACAGACGTGCAGAAGTCCAATCGGCGGCGAAAATAATTATTTATTGCAGGAAACATTCCGTTTTGGGGTTTTTAATGTGCGGTCGCTCTCCATTGAAATGGAAATGGCGGAAAATTCGAATCGGCCTCGGCCCGAAAGTGCGAATCCGACAAGGGAATTTTGACGCCCATTTGCAGATTGGGAGCTGCCGAATGCGAAGCGACATCTTCCCCCCCCCCTCTCTCTCCCTCTCCCTCTCTCAAAATCGCTTTTTAATTTCACCGCACTGTTCCCGCCACATAACAGCGGCGCGAATTTTCCGGGTAGTTTTCCCGTCCCGGGGGTGAGAGCCAGATGCAGTGTGATACACGGTCTACCTTAACCCGCGCCGATCTGCGCCTGGGTTTTATTTAACGAGAAAACGCCCCTTTCGAGTCGACTTTCTTAAAAGTCCCCGGGATGGAGGAGAAACCCCGTCCAGATCTCCTCTCCTCGTGTCGGCTACCAGCGACATATCCAGAGTCGAGGAGAGGAGCTGCGTTTTGCCGCGAGAGCTGCTCTTTCACGTTCGATGGCAATTTTCGGCAAATGCAGTTCTTCAAGGGGGTTCATCAACACCACCGCTTTTAATCCCTTCTCATAACACATTAAACGCCCGGTTAATGTATTCCCTCCTAGCTTCGAGCATTATTTACCTGCCTCCCGAAGCAATTATCCAACCGTTAATGCGATCGTAAGACAGCGTCGAAGTGGGGAGGCGCCTCGCGGGCACTCAAATCCAGTGTTTAATTCACAAAGAAAAGAAAAGCAAAATGCTTTCCATAACGATCGCTCCATAAAGCAATCGTCGAAAAGTGTAAACAAAAGATTTGTTTATATCACCAGCTTAAATCCATTATGGCGGTTCGAGATAATTCGCGAGATCTCGAAGTGAGTAAATTTCCGTTTTACATACAATTCGGCAAAATCGTTTCTCCTTCCTCTTTTCATCACACCGCACGCACACACGCGAACTCTCAAATGATCCTCTTTGATGGAAAACGATTTGTAATATCCGGATTGTCCGCAATTCCCAAAAGGGATGTTCGCAAAGGATTTGGAACAATTCGAATTGGAAAATGTCAGTTATTAGAGGGTGTTCGCTTTCTTTTTCCTCGACGTGGATTTGGAAATCCGCTCCGGGTGTAATATAAGGAGAGAGTTCTTGGGGAAGAGAAAGTCGAAAGGGAGCAAACCATCCATCATGCCGAATTCAATTAAAAACATTCTTTTCCAGATTTGATAGTCAGCCATCTCCCTTCCCTCGGAGGCCCGAGGCCTCCATTACGGGGGGTGAAAAACTACTCTCGTAAGAACTATGTTCCGCCGCAAAAAGAGAACTTTTTTACCTTTCTGAATCCTTTTTTTAATTTGAGTCGCCGGCCAAGAAAAAGGCAACCCCTATCGAAAGCCACCCTGGTCCACCGATATCTTCCCTCTGCTGACACGACTATTCGGCACGACAAACTCGATTTGACCGTTTGCCGCGTTCGGGCAAACGCTTATTATTCTCTCCCACGCGGATTTTGTCAAACGCTCGCATTGATTATTTCAAAAATCCGCCTCATTTCGCGATTTAATGAATCATTTTACGGCATCACTTCTAAAATTAGAGCTTTGCGAATGCTGAAAAATCAATTCAAACGTTCAGATTTAAGCGGCCGATTCGGCCGCTCATTTTGCGAGTGCCGGAGCCGAGCAGCGAAGGCTTGCGATCCGCGGGGGAGGATTCCTGCGGAACGTCTTCCCTTCGGCCACCATAATCACTGCTGTTCCAAGGGGTTGGGCGGTGCGACCAACTCACCCGGATATCCCGAACGTTCCGCGCTCCAACTGGGAGGACTCCCTTCTCGCCTCCAACGTCGCAGGCACGCATCTGGCTGGGAACATTCCTCCGTGTCCCCGGAAGTCGATCCCGGCTCGATCGGTCCCGGCACGGAGAGTGAAAAAGGAGAAAAAGTCCCGCACTTTATTCTCTTCCCCGTCTCCGTCTTCGGCTCTCGAGAGGAGGGAACAAAACGATGATAGTTCATCACTTTCAACGACAATATTCTAATATCGAGAGTCGGAAAAATTGAAAATTTTCTTCCATCCTTTTTTTCATCCTTTCTTCCTTCCATTCTTCTCCTCCTCTGTCGCCACTTGACAACTCCTTAGCCTACACCCCCTCATGATTTTGAGTTACAATTTTTCTTCTTCTCGCACAACGGAAACACTCACTGCGGCAATAAATTAAAGAGCACTCGACGATTTTACCGGAAGGAAGTTTTAAAGCGCGGAAAAAAAAAAAGAAAAGAAAAATCGAGCGTTCAGCCGTGGTGCCAGACAGGTAACTGCGCAACATTGGCAATTGGACGAGGTCCCGATGGCCCACGCGGCAATCTTCAACCGGAGGCGGCTTTTAAGGTGCGAAAACGGATGGAAAACGCGCGTTGACTTATGTGAAAAAACTTGCTTATTTTCCGTTGTTGCGAAAAGAAAACGTAAGGGTAATCTCCGTCGAATGCGATCAGAATGCGATCAAGAATGCGAAACGTTCCCGTCCATTATACATAATCAGCGCGAAAACGACAGCAGAAACCAATTTTATTCAGATCGTGCCGATAAACAAGGATGCGATTTGGGCATCGTTACTGACGTGCAATAAGGAAGGTTCCGCATTTTCCATCGCACAAGCTGAAATTCATCCATGGAAAAAAGGAAAAAAAAAAATCAACTTCCCTTTCCGCAAAGACAAGTTTACTGATGACAGCCCGGTATGAGGGCTAGAAAATGTAACTTATTCCGACAATGATGAAGATGCGCCTCTGGGAGAGTGCTGCTGCATTTTCTTTTTATATGAATTTTCACCCCCTCAAACTCAGACAATGTCACTTCGGATAAGTTCACTTTAAATCTTCAATCGAAATTCACCCTTAGTAATCCAACCCCTCTATGAGAAAGGAATGAAACACAAAATTCTAATTAATTGAGATATTGCGTAGGAATTTTTTTTGAGCGTCATTTCGCTGGGGGCTTTTCGAATATTCCAACTCCTGACAGGATATGATTGGATTCCTACAGGAAAACTGTAAGATATAACGCCTTTCTGTATGTAATGTAATCTGCTGTATAATAAGGTAAAAAAAAAAAAAAAATGTGTATGTATGTATATAAATCCAAACTTGGGCGCTGGATTTGAAATTCGCGATGCTACCTTTTTCCAATCCAGATGTTTTCCAGTTTGTAACATTACGAGATAATCCAGAGTCTGACGCTTTGAAGATATATGCCAGACGGAAAAACTATATCGAAGATATAAGAATAGGAAGGAAAAAAAGGGCAAAATTCCACCTCAGGCCGGGATACCAAATTGAAATCCGATTTCGACACCCCGGGGGAAAAAATCCAAATTCGGAAATTTTCGAGGATCAACCGCGAGTAAAGCCCATGAAAAACTCTTTCGCTGACACACTGGATCGGAAAATTCATCCATATATTCCGCCAACAGATTTCTTCTTCATCTCTCGGATTCTCCGCTGTTGCCATCGCGAAAATGGTTCTCCCGTTTCCATTATTTTCCCCCGTAAAAACCCACCATTTTGTCTATTACCCGGATACTTTTCCCCGGGAATGTCTCTTCTTTCTCAATATTTTTGCCTTTCTTATTTTTATGCTCCCGGTTTAAAAAACATAAAAAAAAAGGAAGAAAGGCTCCGACGGCTTACGAAAAGAAAAAAAAAATTCCCCAAGTTAGGTTCGCTGAAGTTTTACACCTACAGGACAATAGATCAAAAAGCAAAGTGTGTAAAACAATAAAGTCTGCTGCGAGAACGGCGTTTGAGGATAAGCGAACGGCACTTAAATATAATTTATTGCGTCTGTAAGGGATGGTTTAATATTTCGCGAGGAAATTTCGACCGAAATAACGGGGAAAAGGAGGAGAGAAAAAAAATTTCCCTTGCTCTAAGTGGTTGCATCCGAAGAAGAACCGCTTTTAATAGCGGGCATTCGCCTCTACCGTCAGCAGTGGTTAGGTTAGGTTAGTTATACGCAATTACACGCGTGATAGTCATGCATAATTGATTGGCTTAACTCAGAGGTTCTCTCTCGTGTGAACCGATAAAGCGATGCTCCAGTGCGAAATTATGTGATCTCTCAACTTTCATCTTTGTGGAAGATTCGAAGTTCCGGGCCGAGAAAATGCAAGTCAGGGTTTACGACCTGCAACAGCGGATTTTTCGCATCCGGAAAATGAAGTCGTGATTGATGCAAGGAAAAAAGAGCTGCTGTCTGGCAAAAGGGTTGAGAAGAAAGATTTTCCGAGCTTTGGAAAGCTGGAGGGAAATCGTTTGGGGATTGGGAAAGATTGATTAGGAGTCTGATTCAGGAAACCGAAAATGGCGGAGATTCTTCCGGAAAACTTTCCAAATTGGAAAATAAATAAGTTAAAGGTTTTTGCAAGGAAAAAAAAAGGAAAACGAAATTTCGCCCGCAAAATCGCATAAATTTTTCGTAATTTCACCTTATTAATTCCGGCAACATTTCAGTGGCACATCTTCGCTGTGAGCACAGGTTTGTGTAGCTTTTCATTTAAAAGGAAAAAAAAAAAAGAAACAAAGCTTTTCGCCGTGGTCTGGAGACGGACGAAAAGCGTCCGTTTTCATTATTTGAAATTGCCTTTTCTGAAATCAAAAAGATACATCTTAGTAACATTATCCGGCGGAAGAAGCTCCGCCGCAGTGCAACACTTAAGGAAAAAGAAAAATTGACAATTTTACATATTTTTACCTCTTTCAAAAAATACGGATGAAAATGAAAAAAAAAAAAAACGGGGGCCAGCCCGGCAGTACAGAAGGGCAAAACTCACTTATAAAGAGGATTGTTTGGGCCGGGGAAAAAAAAAATCCACATGCACCTCCCCGGTGCTGTGGAAGGCATTATCCGGATTACACTGATCCGACCAAAATGTTCATAAATAAATATGACACTTTTTTATGTTCGAAAAAAAAAGGAAAAGCAAATTTCTACAGCCGAAAAAGCGTGAAAAAGGATAAATTCAAAAAACCGGGAGGGGGGTGGAGAGTGGGTGGCGAGCCCGGAAAATTATTTCCATTGCACGGTAATAAATGATCATAAAACGAAAATTTTCTCCCGGCAATTTCAATATGCAAAATTAAACATAAAAATAAGTGCGAATTAGGCTGAAGGAAAAAAAAAAAAAAAAACGTGGCGACAGAAACAACCTCGCCAACTGCCGCCTTTCTTTACTCCATTTTAATTACAGAGAGAAACTCAAAAACTTCATGAAAAAGCGTAAAAAGTATAAATTCCCGGTTATTATTTATGTCTTTTTAAACGAGCCACCGAGAATCTTGCATCCGAAACGGGAGAGGTCCCCGTCGAACCGTGGCAGAAGATGAATTCAAACTCATCCCACGGGGAAACACTTAAAATCAGGTGCGGTCTCATTTCTCTTCATAGTTATCATAAAACTTTTTACATAACATTTTTTTTTTTTTTTCCGTAATAAAATGAAGCGGTTTTTAAGGCTGCCATTTCCCTCGGTATTTTTTTTTTTTCCTTTCCTTTCCGCTTTCCGCTGCTCCCAAGCAGTTACACAACGTTAAACAGAGGAAAAATGAACCGAGAACCGATGATGGAAATCGCTTTTTCTTCTCTCCTGGACCCGGCCTGGATTTTGGGAAGGGGAATCGAGTGAACTATTTTCAATGGCCGAGTTAAATAAATCATGCGCACACGTCCACGTATTCATCCCTGCAACCCCAACATCGATTCCATCCCTTTGCGTCCTCATCTGAATGTATTCGAATTTCCGGATTCTCGCCAAGACGGGAAATGAAATTTGTGAAATTGCTGCCTCTGTTTGAATTTCGAAATGAATCGAATTAGCTCTAATCACCGGGTATATGAAAAAGAAAGAAAGAAAAAAAAAAAAAAACATCCATCCGAAGATGGGATAATTGATCTTATGAATTGTAGCGACGCATCCCGGGTCTGGGCATCAAATGCAGACGGATCCGAACTGACCCAACGTTGACACGTTCAAGTCAGTTCGTATTCGAGAATTCCAAATATATAGATTCGATCGCGAACAAATATCGACACTTCGTGACTTATGCGATTACGTATAGTCCAATATGACATATTAAATTTTGTATGATAAGAAAATCAGATTGCATAATAAATATTGCTACAGTAAAAGCCGAAGAAATTTGACAAACTAATACGAAATACAATGATGCGATAAAAAAAAAATAATCTTTAATTTAAATTAGTACAGAATCTTGCTGCGGGAATGGCATCGCTCTACATATTTTGAAACCACCACCAATATGATAACACGTAATAATGCGCAATACGAAACTGATGCATAGATATGTTTCATTATTATCGTTAAATTGTTGGTAGCTTTTGGATCGGTGCAGTCCCGCGTAAACTCCGAGGCTCGAACATTAAAATACGATTAACGAGGAGCGTCAGAAAAATGGTGCAGAAGCTTGTAAAACAATACAGCTGCAAGAAGAAATATATTATTTAATAGTATATGCAGTTTTAAACATTCAAATTTTATAAAATATTCCGCTTTTTTAAGTCAAAAATATCGGGAGGCGGTCTCGCATTAAAAGGAAAAAAAAAGTTTCAAAAAATGCATTAGACGAACAGAAAAAAAAAAAAAAGGAAGGAATTTAACAGACAACGCAAATATCCGAGAAAGCCCTAAAGCTTTTGACTGTAAGCATCGGCTAAGCCTCGAAGCAAAGAAAAACAAAAGGAGAAAAGGAAACGTGGGAACCTTCGTAAGGAGGGAAAAAGAGTATAAATATATTAATACAAGGAGTAAGTAAAGGAAGGGAAAAAGGATTCGTGGAAAGTTGGCACGACACAAAACCGTCAACTTTGGGGGGTGGCGTTGCTGAAGCGGCCCCTTGTAAAAGTTTCCGTTTCCGCAGACGAAATCGGAAGCAGAAGGATAAAGTTTCATCCCCCACCCCGCCGGGGGTGTCCGATGCGGCACCTGCCACGTTAATTCGAGGCGCCGCCTCTCCGAGAAACCTGAAAATGCTTCCACAGCTCCGAGCCGCCACGAAATATTACGTTTCAAGCGAAACTGCGCGAGCTCGCGATCGGATTGCGTTTCCGCGGCCCGGCCCCGCGGGGGGATCGAAAGACCGAGAGTCGTGCATGTTCGCTGGCGGTTCTGCATTCCATTAATCCCTTAAAAAGAGGAAAGAAAATCAGTCGATTCGATTTTTTGCTTTCGCGGGAAGGCAGACGGCGGAAACGAATTTGCATAACATACATTACCAGACCCGAGCCGAATTCCCTTTTGGAGTTTAAATTTCTGCTGCGGGAAGTGGAAGGAGAAATTGAATCAATCCACTTCGATTTTGTTTTAAAAGGGGGAAAAAAAAAAAAGAAAAAAAACTCAAACGTGGCTTCCTCATTATTTTCCAGGCGAGGAAGGAGGAAACGTGCTCGAAATTTTTACAGACGAAAATCGGATAAAACATACTCCTAATTGATTTGGATAAAAGGTAATGAAGCAGTGGCACGTATAGCCCGGCAAACGAACGCACTGCCGCACACTTTAAAGCGAATAATAAAACTGCAAGATCCTTTTGCGAACTTTATGACATGTTAAGTAACGGATGCCCGCTCAGCAAACCTAAAACGGCATTCTTAAGGATACCTTCAGGGTGAGCGTTGCGCGTCATAAAACAACAAAACGGAAGTAAAAATATCCGGAAAATCGGCTTCCGCAGAATTACAAGTCAGACCCCCCACCATCTTTACCTTTTCTCTTCGGGGCCCGTTTCTTTCCTTTTTACGCTTTTCATTCAACTCAATTTGTTTTCCAGCAGAATATAATTTATTTCTGGATTTCATTATTTCGGGTTTGTTTAACTCCTTTTTTCAGAATCCATTTCCTTTATTTATTTTTTAATAGGACGGAAAGCATTCGAAGTGCTTTCTTCTGCCCGAAAAAAAAAAAAAAAAAGGTTCTCTTTTTAATAGCTTTATGATGGGAAGCCCTTTTTTATTTTTATTGTTTTATCATTTTTTTCCTCCGTCAAGGGATGGAGGCAGGCACGTCGGGGGACAGGAAAACCAAAAATTTAAACGTGCAATATACATAACGGCGAAAATATAGGTTAAAAAAAAAACGCAGGCAATATTTTCAAAAGAACACACATCTTCCCTTCTCCCCTTAAATATATTTAAAAAAAAAAAAAGAATAAGAAAAGAAAATATGATAATATGGAAAGCAATTCCATTCCGTATAATAAATGCGGAGGAAACTTAATATATCAAGATATTCTACATTAAGCAATCAAATTCACGGTCTCAGTCCTTTGAAATAAAAAAAAATTCTATCCCAGCGAGAGAATTGGTTTTTTTATTTAAATATATTTGGAATAAAAGCAAAGAATGTTTTTTTAATTAAAAAAAAAAAAAAAATTCAAATCGACATTTCCATAACGATGGCGCTTGTAGGGTAAAAAAAAAAAAATAGGAAATAGAATCGGAAAATTGCAACCCCGACAAAGGTCAGAGAGTGGATAAAGTTTAAGTTGGCGGTCATTCATTATACCCCGATCCGGGGTGGATTCGGATTTGTAATGTCCAACATAGCAATTTATATCCCACACGTCGCAGGGGGTGTTGCTCCGGGGACCGAATAAAAAAAATAAAGAAAAAAATGTCCGCAACATTTCAAAAATCCTTCCTTTTCCCGCCGATTTCGTCGCTTCCTCCGGGAATTGCTCGTAAAATTATGGCCAAGATCTTCGGTTGCCTCCTCCCGGATTTCCCCCCTCCCCCCCCTCCCCTCCATTCTTCCGCCACGTTACGAAGAAAAAGTGACGAACACTTCCTCGCGCTCGGTCCCGAACATCAATTCTATTTCCACGAACCGGAAAGCCGGGCGAAACCGGCGGCGAACGAGTTCGGTCGTCAACCGAGGAGCGATCCTGGCATCAAAATTTTCATTCCCTCCGGTACCGGCCACGGTGGCACAGGCACCGACAAAACCGAACCTTTCAGCACCTCGAATTTTCCCCGGCAACTTTCCCGTGATCCGAAACCCTAAAAATTTTTACCGATATGTAAGTCACGTCAAAGTAGATTTTTATACGCGTCACGTGACATTATCCACACATGCTCCCGGGGGAGAGCCCGAAACCCAACAATTTTAATTTCCCTAATAGATCTCGCTAATTACGTATTCGCCGATCGTTGAGGCAGCGACTTTGTGCAAGAGCAAATCACCGAACGCTCCGCTTCCCGCCGCTTGGGGAAAAGTGGACTCCTGCGACAGTGAAATTTTGGGGGGGGAGAAGGAAAAAACGGGAAAAATTGGACGGCGGAAATGCGTAATTCCCGTTTTTCGAAAGGAAATCAACCCCCGACGCTTCCTTTCTGCTGCATCTCAAATACAATTTGTCGGTACTCAAAGATATTATTTTCCAGCCGGGACCGGAGGCAGATCCGCCGAGGGAGGCAGAAGGTTAGACGGGAAACCTTCTCTGGAGAACTCCTCAATTGGAGAACAGGTGTTTTTCCCTGTTTCCAGCGGAGAAAAAAGAATTCTTTGGCTCGGAAAGGAAAAAAGAAAAAAATTCTCTCACGGTAAAATGACCGTTCCATCGCTGGAAAAAGCGGATTAAGCGGGGATCTTTTTCCCCGTCTCCCGACTGCCGACTTTTCTCCCTTTTTTTTTTTCTTCTTGCTTTTTCCAGCATCTTACATAATTATTTTCCCTGATAAAAAAAAAAAAAAAAACACGTTTCCGGTCCACGGTGTTTCCCTTCCCTCCGTAAAAACGGGAACGGGTTCCGCGGTCCCGCATTCGGCGGCACCACTTCCTTCTTCCCCCAGTTTAATCGGGACGCCTGCAGGGAAAGTGGACGCAGTTTCCTCGCACGCCGGCGCCTCCTCGCACGGGGGAGGGAGGTGGGGGGGGAAAAAAAGCACGGTTTCTCGTCCCCTCGGAGAGCGGCAAATTTTCCTCCCCATTTTTGGGGATAAATCTTTTTCTTATCTTCGGACTATTTTAAAAAATGAAGTAACTCCCGCCGGCGCACTCCTTTCCAAATTTATGTGCGAACGGGGCATTTGGGCACGCGACAGAAGCGAGGCGGATCGCCCATGTTGCGACTGTCGTGTCACCAGACGAGGAACAATTTATCACGCGCCGCTATCTTAAATCGTAAATAATTTCCCCGTTTCTTCGGATGCAAAAAAAATATAATTTTTCCCGCGAGCGCGAATGAGGTAAAATTTCCTTTTCTCTCTCCCGAGAGAGTCGCATTCGAACAGAACGAGTTGAGGAGGAAAAATTACTTTCGCGACCGCTTAAAAGCGCGGCGCCTTTTTCGAGGTCCGCGAACCCGTCGGGGCAGCAGAGCTTTTAAACGTCCGCAGCTTTTCATTCCCTTCCAGTGAGTTTTTTTACGACTCCGTAAAGTGCCTGAGGAATATCAATCAGGTCAATGCTGCCGTCAATTTCGTTTTCAGATTACCCGAAATTGAATTTACTGCCTTTTCATTCCTTTCTAAGGGCCACGAGTTCCCGGCCATCGATCACGGGGGAACTCGCTCCTCATCGGTTGAACTCATCCCGTGCATCTCATTTCTCCTGCCCCAATGAGGATGACCAATGTAATTTTTCCATAAGCGAAAGTTTTATTACTCCGGGTTTGTTCTCCACGAATTTTCAACAGCACCACCAAAATGAAGCAATTACGCATTTAAATGGAAGATCTATGAGGCGAATTTTCCAGGAGGGGGTTGAATTGCTTGTTCTTTCCTTTTCTGTAACTCGCGCCGAACTCTGATATTATTTAAAGTGGAAGGGAAAAGATTTTTTTTTTTTTCTTTTCCAGTTCTTCAACTCCTTCCAACACTTTGGAACGATTCACCTCCTGCCACCCTTCAATGGTGCTTTACCCTTGTGAAATAAAATTATTTATTAGATTTTAGCCGAGGAGTACGCAACCTTCCGCCTCTTTCCGGCTTCTCCCGAGACAGTTTTACGGCCTTTTCGCTGATTTTATGTCGTACGAGAACTGACTCGAGCATGCACTACCTTCGTACATGTTACGAATTCAGTTTATGTTCCTCTCTCAACTGTGTCCCGCACGTGACTAATAACAGCACTTTATGTGATAAGTCAAAATCGGAGACAGCCTCCTATCCCAACTTAAACGTTCGTATGCATGACTGAATAGCCATATTCGAAACAGATCAACGTCTATTCTGGAAACCTCCTTTCCAAACTGACACATGAGAAATAGATAAAAGGAGAAAGGAGAGGTCGTCACGGGGGAAGGCAACCGCGACGTGGAGCGTTCAACCGAAAGGATTTCGGGGAGAATTGAAAAGCCTTCCCAAAAAAATACGGGGATTCCGAACCTCCACCGCACCCCCAGGCAGCTCCATTGCTCTTTTCCGGTTTATGAAGCCTCTTCATATCGTACCGTTTGGGGAAGTGTTTTTCAAGATATGCACCGGGCGTGTATGAAGAAAAATCCCAATCGACCGAATCTCGAGGAAAAAAAAAGATGAGGATACCGGCCGGATATATTGACTATTTAGTCCGGGCATATGCGTTAAGAGCCGGAAGTGGAAAGGTAATGGACCGCATCCCGGAGGGATCCTCAGCAATAAATATCCGCCAAGCAGACCGTAACATTTTTCTTTCTGTTTTCAAGATGCAAAACTGACTCGGCCGAAACCCGCGATTGACTCTTCTCTCCCAACGCTTTTGCTCCCGAGAATCTGGTCGGGTCACAACCGAACGGGAAAGGACGACGAAGCTTTGGACCGGGGGGGGGGATTATGAATGTGGAAAGGTTGCGATAAGGTTAATTCGTTCCAATCGCTCCGCTGCAGCGGCGCAGCCTCTTATTTGCTTATCGGAGAACAAAAAAAAAATGGGCTCGTTCTGCAGAAAAGCATCCAACTTTATGTCCTCCGTGCCTTAACCGTAATTACCATCGGGAGAATCAGCTTTCATTTCGCTGCCTAATCTTCTGGAAGAAAAATTTTTTTTAAAAAATTCTGATCACTTTCTTCTTTCGATGCCATTAAGAGATACCAAACGAAAATTGCACCAACTTCTCGTCTTCTTTTTCATTTTCCTCGTTTCACAGGACTTCGAACCGATACCGACCGGTTAGCAGGATTAGTGCATTAAAAAATGTTACGTTTCTGAAGAGGAATTTGGAAAAAATGCATACGAGAAAAAGGAAGAGTTTTCACGAAACAGATTTTTGCTCCGTGTTCCAGGAGAGAGAAAGAAATTTTGAAAGTTCCACCGAAAGCTGGCGAAGCGAGTATTTTTATGGTGGCCACATTATCAATGGGGAGTGAAAAAGTCTTTAAACCCCAGCAATAGATAATGTTTTACAGTTTGGCGCATCGGTGACGTTGAGGAATGTCTTTGATCGCTTTCAATATTCCAAAAGGAGAATCTGCCGCGTCAGCAGCTCCAACTGCACAGTGGCACATCGCGGGAGACAACCCCAATGACTAATGTGCCTGAAGTGTAATTTCTTTTGGGATATTGAAGATAGCTTCGCATAAAAATCCGCTTCATTGCTTCTGACTTTTTTTTTTTTTTCTTTGTTTCCACTTCGGTATTTCAAACAGTGAAACAACCGCGAATATGTCACTCCGCAGCATAATACCAAAAAGACTACGTGAAAATTGATTAAGTGCGCTTTCTGTTCGCCTTCGAAGCCACGCTATCGATGTCTTTCAAGCTTTCGTATTTACAATGTGCAAGAATGCGGGGAATGTGGTGAAATGACGGGGGCGAGAAGCCAAAGATAGAGAAAAAGAGCTTTTAAACGGGCATGCGGCGATCGCTGACAGTTGCGATGGCATAAATGAAACATTTGCCAGATAATTAAGTATCCTTTTATGTAATTATTTATGGTATTCGAAGCATTCTGCGAGACCTGACGCGTCTCCCTTCTTCCTTCAAACTATTTCTTCATCCAACTTGATGATAACCTTTCCGCAGCAATAGCCGCGGATGAATGGACCGGTCTCGGACCGAAATCAGCTCAAACGGATAACATAGATTCAAAGCAACATCGAGTTAGTCACAAATCATGTTAAGAACTTTTCTTTTATGCAAACTTAAAAGAAAAAAAAATGACTTTATTAATTTCAATTGCATTCACCGGAGATTGGTTCAATCATCGCTTTGAATTACCGAAAAATATATGGTTTGAATGTAATGGAAATGGTTTGATTGTATTTCCTCCGAATGCATTCCAGCGGTACGATTAAGAGCAACTTACTGAAGGGCTTGATACAAATAACCGAAAACTCTCGGGCTCCGGCTCGAAAAGGCGTGCTGTGGATTTCGAACGGGATGACTGTAAAAGCCGGAAAGTTTCCTCACCGGCCGAACCACAAGCACGCAGTTGGATAATCAAGTGCTGAGTGATGCATAAAGAGAAGATGTCAATCGGGTAAATTACGTTTGCAAAGTTGCAGGGAAAAGGGGCCGAGAGACAGTTAACAGTGGTTGAGTCAATAAAAGCGCGTAATTAAATTCTCATTCATATTTGAACAACCCTCGCGCGGTAAATGAGGTGAAATACAGACTGAATGAGCGAATGAGTAAGCGAATATGAGAAAATTCGCTGACGAGAGAAGACTTGTTTCACCGGCAAAAAGGTTTCGTGGCACACAGCACAGCCACTTACTCGTTCTGAACTCCAAAGCTAAAACTACACTCTCCGGCATCCTAAATCCATGAATTTCAATGCGTGAATCCACACCCCCTTCCATGTTTTGATTAGAAAAAAAAGAAGAAAAAACATACATATATATGTATACACGGAAACACAAATGCACCTCCATTAAAAAAACGAACTTCTGCGTTAAAGCATAGGTAGAAAATTTCCAACAGCATTTTATTCCCCGCCGTTTTAAATTTGCCGAAATGTTCTACATAAACCTTTCACCTTCCAACCCAAGCTAATTAGTTATCTCTGCAATAACTCTCGTGCAAATTACGGCCAACAGCAATGCTTTTTAGGGACAGAAAAAACAAAAAAAAAAGCATCATAAAAGCAGAATAAAAAAAGATAAAGGGTTTTCGGTAAAGGAATGCGGCCGCCGAGCACGGACAGAGCGGAAAGGAGGGAAAAAAATCGAGGGAGGCATCTTTTCTTGTACCATACAGAATGGAAATCGCGCTGCGAAATGATATGTGAGCCCAGACACAAAAGAAGAGACGTAAATAATGGGGAAACTCAAGAAAATGTATCCAGAATGGCACAAAGGAATTTCACGTTTAGCTCAAGTCAGTTTGTCGTCGGCGAAAGAACGGGAGAAGGGCAAAAGGTTGCAGGGGCGCAATTTTTAAATCCGGAAAATGAATTTTCCATCACGGCAAACCGAGAGAGCTGCGAACGGAGAAAAAACCCAAAAATCGCCGATTATTCCTGAATTTTCCAAATTCCTGCCGAGCCATCACACACTCAATTATCGGACACGTCAGCATGAGAAAACTCTTCGGAGATTGTGTGCTGTATGGCGACTTCGATCAGAAATTTTGTCACGTAAAGGAACAACTCCCATAAAACATTAATGTAATCGTGCATGTTGAGTTTTGTACGAGTGTCGCGGATTGTGAGAGGAAGACAAATTAGAGGGCAAGATGAGACCTTTTTTTTTTTTTTTTTTTCCTTACCAAGACACATAAATGTTCGGGAAAGATTATTTGGATTTTTTCCGGGATCGCGAGGAACGCCGAGAGCAGCAAAGGTTCGGAAAATGATCAGAGAAAAAACGTGGCACATTTCAAATAATCGAAGATTTTTGCGATCATGCCTGAATTTACCCCGAAAAAGAGAAACTTGAAAATGGAAGGATCTGAGGAAGAGCAAAAAGTACAAGAAACCTTCGGCAATGAAAAATGCGCAATGCCCGAATAAAAATGGAATAAATCCAATTTCGTAAATGGCTGACCATTTTTTTTTTATCTGGTATGACAGTTTCTCCTGTTTCTTCCTTTATTCTTCTTAAAACTGGATTAGACTTAAATCTCCCGTTGTCGACTAGATTTATGAACCGCTCAGAAATTTTACCAGAGAAAAATAAAGATTCGCGCAGAGGGCCCAAAAGGAAAAAAAAAAAAAAATTTGAAACTTACCGAAGTCGATGCGTGAGTTGGGAATGCGTGTCGTCCAATCCTTGGGACACGCAAAGATCATTTAGCATGTGATCCAAATCGGACGCAAGAGTGTTCAACAACTGAAAACAGAAAGAAAGGCGGTGACGCATTATTCTTCGACGGGCCGCGGCAAATTGTCGGTGGCCCACGGGACGCCGACGCGTTTCGCGAGGTCCGCAGCAGAAGCCACAGAGAAAAGGAAAAGAAGCGAATTATCCAAATGATATTTCGAAATGTCAGACGCGAGCAAGCAATGGCGGTAGAGGAGAGAGGAAAAGGATCCTTTCCAGAAAAAGATTGACCTTTTGGTTTATGGCAAAGCGTAATTAGATTTCGGCGTGGAAAATTCGTTTAAGAAAAACCTTTTCCGCTCAATCGGGATAATTCATTTCTTCAAAAGTCGAAGGCGGCGGCAAAACTGATTCCTTACTGATCGGGACGAAGAGAAGGACGGCGACGGAGCTTCGGCGAAGAGGGCTCTGAACCGGCTCTGACATCTGAGAAAAACGGCGATCGAGTCGTTTGCCGCAGTTCCGCAACTTCGATTTCGCGCAGAATAAAAAAAAAAAAAAAAAAAAAAAAATACAAAAACGCATCGAAAGGAATTTCGGAAACGATCAAAATGAAAACCGCGAAAAGCATCTCCTTAAATGTCCGCAACCCAAGAAGCATCCGAATTTTCGCTCGAATTTACGGCCGGGGGAACTGGACAAGGGTTGAGAAGTTGGCACCACCGGACGAAGAAGCTCGAAGGATGCTCTGACGATGGAAAGGAAGCGGAAAGAAGGTGGGCACATCGAGAATTTCGAGCATCGCATCTCGTCTTCGGCTAAAATTTGAAAGCTGAATCTCCGCTGCGGTTATTAAAAAGGGAAATGGTTTGAAATGGTGGCAGACCTGACACCGAAACAGAAATTCACGGAGGAGAAGACGTGGCAAGAGAATTTAGATCATTAAAAAAAAAAAAAAAAAAAAAAAAAAAAAAAAAAAAAAAAAAAAAAAAAAAAAAAAAAAAAAAAAAAAAAAAAAAAAAAAAAAAAAAAAAAAAGGAAAGACAATTATTCCCGCAAAAGCGAGGCCATTATTACCTAAGGGTTGAAAGACGATTCAATTTTTTTTATAGATTGACGGAGTTATATAGGAAAAGGGATTATTTTCATAATGATTATTCACGTGGCGAGGGAAAATAATTCCAAAATCATAACCGGATAGGGCTGAAATTATTTCCAGCGGAACTTCCGGCTCGATGTGCCTTATCGGGCATGTCTTCATTTAAAACCCCGTTTTTGTTTTTTTCTTTTTTTCAAACTCTTCAACGAGAAGGCTCCAACAATGAATGACCATTCATGTATGTCGCTTTCTACCCCTTAATTTAAATTAAGCTTTCAAAGGTTAGGATTAGGCTTTAAGCCGGGGGTATTTATTCCACTTTCGGAGCCGTCACGCGAACGGCAGCAAACTGAGAGCAATATCCACGTAAGGTTATATAACACGAAAGAAAGGTTTCGCGCTTCTAAGCCACCACGCACAATCCACCCCGCAACCCTCCAACCGCAACATAAGAAATTCAAACTTCCTTTTTTGCATTGATTTAGTAAATAAAGGAATAATAATAAAAAAGAAAAAAAAAATCCCTGAAATTTTCAGCATTTGAATCGCGCTTCTCATGAAAATAATTTCTCCAGAGAATTTCCAGAGATTTTTCATTTCTTTTTATATTATCTCAGCCAAAGGTTTTTCCTCCTTTTTTTTCATCCCCTTCCACCCCTCCACGATTTTCCACATTTCCCCTCAAAGGAAACTTTTATTTCATCGCTAAAAAAAAAAAAAAAAAAAAAAAAGGATGTTTAACAATGGGAGAAATCGTCTTCATCAATTTTAGACGACTTTCGTCACCTTTATGGATATGCATCATCCTTTTGATGTCAGTGTGCCGAAGAAAGAAGAAAAGGCAAATATTTCAGCCTATATCAACGTGAAAAAAAAATTAATAATAATAATAATAATAAAAACCTTGTTGTAACTTCACACATGCTGTCAAAAGCCTTCTGCAAGTGTGAAATTAAGGCATATTACTCTAAAGACTTGCGGGTTGACTAATCAAGAAGCTGAAGGAATTCGTTTTCATTATCAAGATGAACAGGGAAAAGGAAAAAAAAACCATGGTGAACTATGTACAAAAACGACCCTCGGAGATGGAAGATATATATATATCTGGATGCGAAACCTGCAGCAATAAACACGCGGATTTTAGATAAAAACAATTGGAGACCATTCAAAAGTGGATAAATAATCGTGCACGCAATCACAATCGCGTACTAATATGTTGGATGCGTGAAAAAAGCAATGTGCAGCAGATACATCCATCGAACGGGGGGGGTCGAAGCGTTGGAGTTTACGAGGTTACATCACGGAAAGATATCGCAGACCTCGGAGAGAACCTTTCGGAAGATGGTTCACAACTGCGCGGATTCAACTCGAGGAAAAGCTTCCTGCGCTGTCGCGAGGTGGGACAAGGCGAGAGTGGGCCCCGGTCCGGCCAACTTTGCGGAAACCCAAAGCAGGGGGAAACAGGTCGAACGTAAATGTATCGCTTTTTTGATGTTAATTTCGAGGCATTAAAAAATTTCCTTCGCGAAATTTCGCGTTCCACCGAAGGCGCAACCCTCGGGAGGGGGGTGGGGCTCATGCAGGGAAAACACCCCGGAACAATCCCCGTTTGCATCTTCATCGCTTCTCTCTTCATTTCACTTAATAACATGATCCGGGAATAAAAATAAAATCACTTTTTCACGTAATGGAATCGCAAACAAATTTGTTACCATTTTCCCTTTCATATTTGTTTACATTCCTTTCCAATCATCTGCTGTTCTTCTTCTTACTTCATCCCCCTCCCTCGATCGCACCGGATGCGATCAACGATCCATAATCACCATCGCTCCACTGCGTGTGTTTACCTAAAAACCGCTCATTTCCGATCTCTGACTCTTCTTCCCCGTTAATCCTCAGCCAAACTGGGGAAAGCGCAATCAGGGTGAGAAAAACGAAAATTCTACTGACGACGAAAAAAAGTTTACCAGTGCAGTGATGTAGATTTCCCATGTTAGCATATTATCATTAATGATCCTTAGTGCTAAGGAAAAATTTAATTTACATTTCGAATTGAATAAATATCGAAGAATACCGCTTTATCGTTCAACCTAATTATTTTGTAAGGCGAAAAACCATTGCACAACAACGTGCTTTACAGAGTGTGACACTTTTTCTACATCAAAATATTTCAGTAAATGCCTACTAATACCAAATTATGAAACTTTTTTATGTTGGAAGTTAACGACTGCGGATATTGATCAAACGCACTGACCATGTGCCCACATTTTAATTATTATTATTATTATTATTATTTACTTCTGTCAATCATCGTTCTCTCTCCAATTGTTTGGATATTGTTCTCGTTTAGATCGACCAATATCCATCTAATGTCAAATACAAATTTTCTCATTAAATTACAATTAATGGATCTTCATCTTCGATATAAACTTTTACGTGCCCCGGCCTAATTGTATTGTCATCTCGTCTTCTGCCACGGTGCCGAGAAACCCTCCAAAGCAATTTCGCTAATTGCGTAATGTGCTTAAGCACAAGAAATTATGTAAAAATATCAAATGCGTCCTAATCGAATATAAAGACGAATTAATCAGATCGAAGCGACCATTGCATGCGATCAAAGGAACGGTCCTAACCTAACCTTATGGTACATCATGCACGGCTTGAATCTTTATGTCAAATGCAAACGTTAAAAATTCTAACCGTGCATTCAGTCTACTGCAGTACGCAGACGTTTATTAAATAAATTTGCAAATCAAATCGCGAAACTATTCCAAAATAAAAATGTTTAACGTTTTATATTGGGGAAGGATTCGCGACGAGCGAAAAGTAAACAAACTCAAATGCAGTTGATGAATATGTATTAATGCCGAAAAATAGTCCGAACCATCTGAGAGATTCATTCGACATTTCAGTTCTGGGCAATCACCGTACTGAATTTCAAGATTTGGGAGCGGCAACATCTGGCACTAGTTCTCCACAAGATTTCTAAAAGGGTAGAAACTCCCCCGGGGGATGAATTTCGTCAGTTTTAAAATTTCCCATGTCATCAAGTTTTCGGTGACGAAAATGTTTTCCATCAGGCGGTATCACAATATATATCCTTAAACAGAAATTACATAGAGATTGAAACACGGATGACACGCTCGAAAAACCGCACTACTGAAGATACAAGAAAAAATGACAACATGATATGTCTGATACATAAATAATATAAAAGGTTCTCTGCGTCATAAATAGTTTGAAAATATTTTACTACCGGCCGTATTCATACTTAGTGAAACCTAAAATATTCAAACCGGAAAGATTCAGACTTGTACGCTTAAACATACCGATCAGTCGGAATTATCAATGTTTAAATATATTTATCAAATAAGTACAACCACGACATCAACATCCAAAATTAATCTCAAATGTTCGATTTTCCCAAGTATCGATAACTACATTTATTTAATATTTAACCGAACAAATAAGTGTTTTAAGTAATGAATACTCGTTCAAAGGATTAATTTTATTAGAATAAGAAAAATTTATCAAACCTAATAACAGCGTCGTCAGGTTATTGTATTTATATCATATAAATATATATACACACACACATAAATACATGTGGTAGCAATAACGCGGTAGCATCAACTCTCTTTCTATGACATACTGAAGGGCAATGATTCGTACAAAGTATTATACGAAATCTAAAAAGCAAACTGCAGTACAAAAAAATGGTGATACTTGTATTTCGCAATGTTGCAAAAGGAAAGATACAGCAAATTCGCTATATTTTATATCCTCAATGTGTAATCAATAATCATTATTAAGACGACCATGATGATGTTGATAGTGTCGGTAATGAAGATGACCATTACCAATTACCAAGAACAGTACCGTGGCAAAGTGACATGCAAGAAACAACTTCCTTATAGTGTACGGGCATGACGTATAAGTCTTTGCATTTTCTTTTACTTATACTTCCATACGAAAAGACTGAATTCGTAGCGAACATGTGCAAAAAGAGAGAAATTTCGCGACGTTTCTGCTGCAGTTGAGTGGTCGCGGTTAAGCATTTCACCTCTTATTTTTAGTGTTTAAAGTGAAATCGTAAGGATTTTGGTAATGATAAAGATATTTTCGGCTAGGCGTACGTAACATAGGAATTCACGTACAAGACATTGTTATTATTTAAGGAAGAAAAGAGACATCGTCACATTCTGCGGGGTATTATTAATGCATGGGTTGAAGAAGTTGGCTCAGCCCATTTAGAGCGCGGCCATTATGCAGGCAACTTTATATATTTGTTTCAAAATGAATTAATATTAGCTGCCGTTAGGATGATAGTTACGGTTTTGTGGATTTTCGAAAGCTTTTTATATGAATGTTACAAAGTGAATTTAAGCTCTGCGGTGTCTTCTAAAACAATCGGATGCTCCATCTTTTCTGGAATTATGCACGAAATAACCGCTGGTGGCCCTTTCTATTATCTCCTTTCGATATTTCCAAACGCGGAAATAGTGCTAGGCGAAAGAAATTGGTAAAATCCGGAAAATACACTCGAAACTCAAAATAATCTGTAATAATCCGCAATCCCGCATTTTTACCCCCCAACACAGCCGATGGCCGGAGAAGAAAAACAACAATTTCCCATTCTGAACAGCCTCTTATCATAGGAGAAAGAATTTATTTTACTTTTATATGGGGTTCAAATCTCGCGGCAAAAATGATTAATGACAAGAAAATATTCCCCACAGAGGGGAAAGCATAAAATTTGGCAATAAAAAAATAAAGTTAAATTACATTTCATGCGGTATCACTTTTTGCAACAGAAAAATTCCCGAACATGACTGCTGAAATATAATATTATTTATCAGCTGAAGTAAGAAAAGACGCGATGTAAGGCGTAGAGGGTAGAAAAAAAATTTTCCTTTTCGCTGAAAAGTTTTCTCGCTGCTCTTGTGGCGGTTCCGGCACTAACCATAACGCTGACGGGGAGCAAAAGACTCAAATAACAAAGGAAAGAGACCTGGAACGATTTCCGATAAAAGCCGAGATGAGACTGCAGTGGAGGGCTCGAAACCATACGATACGGTTATGACGGGGAATTTGGTTAGGTTAGGATAATTTATATTGCTTTTAAACGCGGGGCAGATAGAAAATGGCCATTACCAAAAACGCGGAGATCAATAACAATAACGGTAGCGAAGGAAACACCAGTTTTACGGACACGGTGGAAAAGGAAATTCCGCTTCCCGCGGAAATGGGCAAAAGGGCGCTCGTGCTCGCTGAAAAACCGTATCCCCATCGGTGGATCATATACCTGCACCAGTGGGGAAGAAAAGTGCCCCATCCGGCGACCATCGAAACAAAAGTATCCACTGGAAAAAACCAATACCGTCGAGAGAAAAGCCCCCGTTCCTTACCCGAAAGTAGATTGCCTTTGTTCAGCGGAAAGACTGATGCCGTCGAAAAGAAAATTCCGTGCAGACAGGGAAAAAAAAAAAAGTTTCCGTTCCCGGTGCCGTATCCGGTCTAAAAAAACGAAACTTCCTGTTACCGGAGACGTGTAAAAAAAAAAAAAAAAAAAAGGAAGTTTCCATCGACGCACCGTTTCGGGCGTCCAAAGGCGAACGCCCCGAACGGAAGAAGGTTCAACAAGCGCAAACGGAAGTCAAGATTGTTTCTTGCTTTTCGGGACTCCGTGCAAACCGAAAACAAGAGCGTCACTCCGCGCTCCCTCGCGCTGGAAGGAGAAATCCTCAACGCCAAAAAGTCCAAGAACCTGCAACACCGCATCGGAAACAGGAAGGTGGCGAAAAATCAGTTTCGAGAGCGGGCAAAAAGAAGAAACGCCAAATAAATTCAGCGGGAGAGGGCGCGGATTCAGACCGGCTTACAAAAAACGTGTCCGAAGCCGCCTCGCAACGCGCTCTACGGCGTTTAATATGTGAAACTGCATCTTCTTGGATTTCAGAAAACAAATTTACAAGTTATTCTTTTTCTTGCGCTCAGCAGATTTCAATTTGAGCGAGGTTGATCTACTTATTGTGCGCCTTTCGGCCGGTGCCGAGTTGAGATTCCTGCAGAAAAGGTCATTTCGAGCTTAGGGATCGTAGGCAAACATTTTTCAAAATCTTAAAATTTCAAATTGCATTAGCAAAAGGCAGAAGTGGGTTTCCTCCTATCACGTTACTGCCCGATAAAACCGCTTTTTACTTTTTTTTTTCCCGGCTTATCGAATGACAATTTCGAACCGTAAGGCTTCCCCGGCGATCCGGGCGCACCTAAATTCGCAAGACGCGCGATTTTCACGAAAAACTAAAAACCATCGAGGAGGTCGACATCGTCCTAAACCCAACCTCGAATGGCTTTTTAGGCGAGTAATTTTGCCGGGTTTCACCCGTTCCGCGACTGGCGACGCGGGACTCCTCCCGTCGCGGCCGCAAATGCTTCGGCAGGCGAAGCGGGGAGGGGGAAAGAGAAGACCGCAGATAAGCGCGATTCGCACCGGGGAGACGTGGCGGCAGAGCGGTCGGATAACGGAACCTCCCGGAAGGATTACCGCCGCTAAATGATAAACCTTCCCTCTTGCCAGTGACAATAAAATGCCGGAACGGGAGCGCAATCGGCCACGGCGACATTAGTATTTACTTATCCCCCGCCGGGAAATAAATGATTTTTTTATTACCGGTGATGCATGCGAAAAGGATTCCGCCGCTGGAGAACGGGAAGAGGGAAGAGCGAAAAAGCGGAGCTTCCGCCGGAAACTACAAAGTCTTCGACCGATCCTTGACGGCTCGCTGAGCTTTCGGACGGGCCTTTTTGCCGTCGCTCCCTCCCCGGACTTCTGACTCCCCGTAATCTTATTTGCAGAGCTGAAATACTTCGTTCCTTGTTTCCCAGTTTCCCTTCCATTTTATTTAATCAATAACTTTGTCCGATTTTTCCGAAGCCCCCGAAGGGAAGAGGAAGGAGCGGCCGAAGAGACGTCTCCCGGTCGACAGCTCTTCTTCGGCGTTATTTTAATTCCAATATCCGTTGTAATGGAATCGCTCGTGCAAATCGCTTCCAATCCTTCTCATTCTTATTACTGCAGGATTGGCCATTTTTTCTTTTTTTCGCCCCGCTACCGACTCGCGCAAAGCGTTCCAGCCTTAAATCTTGGCTCCCGGGGCTCCGTCACCGGTTATCGGCATTTTCCCGGTGAAACGTGTCAAGATTCGCTTTTCGAAGATTACGAGGAATCTCGTCACTTAAAACTAAACCTCGCCCGGATTGAGGAAAGCAGAAAAAAACTTAAAGATCATCCAACGGGGGGGGGGATGAAGTGCATTATTAGTCGATCTCCGGATTCGCCGTGGATGTCACAGTCGGGCATCGGGAATCGTTGCATTTTACGTCACGTTAATGCAAATGTCGTTCGTTTTTTGCACGGGTTTTTCTGAAGTTTCCGGCCTGGAAAATTTCATTTTGAGCGGAGAACCGAAATATGAAAAAAAGAAAAAAAAAAAAAAACAACCGTTCGGCAAATGAAAAATTGAGGAACGAAAAAAAAAATATATATATACTTTTTTTCCTCTTCCACCGCCTTCTGTTAATGCCGCCCCTCCTCCTTTAAGCAATATGGCGAGTGCTGTTTGAATGTTAATCGTGAGGGAGTTTTGTCGTCACTTCGCTCAGGTTGTTTTTGTGATAAACGAGCATCTCTTGAATCGCTCCCGTTGATTGTACTTGTCATCGCGTTCATTAATTTTCCACGTAGATTCTTTTCCAGGTTTCTAATTTGCTGAATTTCGCCTTTTCCACCCCAAGCGGCGGCAAAAAAAATCCCTTAACGACTGCCGTATGCCTGTTGACGAATCCGCGGTCAGTTTTGAAGACCTTTTTTGATCCCCTATTTACATTATTTGAATCTATTGCGGAATTAACATTATAATCTTCTTCGGTGAAAATAAAATAGATAATTATTCACAAACCCGTATTTTTTTTTTTTTTTTTTTTACTTGTCGGTTCCAAAATTTTAATATTGAAGTCCTTAGACGGCCACACTGGAAATCTGAAAATTAAATAATAACGGATCATTTTCGTCATCATTATTATAATGAATAATATTTTTTTTTTTTTTTGCGATCTGTATAAATTGAATCGTTGGTTTCGGATTATCGGACGACTTGTACATGGAACAAGCGATGCTTGTACTTGCCGCTCAAGAAGAAAACGCGTGAACCAGACAATTATGAAGACATTTTTTTCTTAGCTTCCGGTTCCTTCTGTTTATCCAGTTAATCACATGCAATTTCCTTTTTCCTCTCCATTCCTTTCCTCTTATTTTTTCCTCTCTGACACTTCCGACTGGAAACTGCCTTCGCACCTCTTCATCACTTCCTCTTCTCTTTCTTCGTGTCTTCAATTTTTCTTAACCCGCGATTCTTATTCCTTGGGCACAAAAGTTATTTTTAAAACGAGTTTCAGCAGCATTTTGCCTTCCGCCGCCGGGTGTCCCCGTCTTCGCGGGGCTTCGCATCGAATGCGAAATTCAATTTTCCATTCATTTGAGCGGCAGGGGAAAAAGAAAGAATCGTGAAAGGATTCTGAGGCGATTGGGGGGGGGGGGGGGGGAAGTAAAGTAAATAAAAAAAATTT
>JAOWBB010004226.1:0-34808 GCA_028565995.1 Ricinus marginatus | reverse complement strand
TCAAATAAAAATATAAAATTTTTTTCCATTATATATTTTTTAAATTGGGACAAAATTTTGATATTATTTATATATTTAGTTTTACAAATGTAATATTTAAAGAAAATTCTTTTTTTTTTAGTTTTCGATTTAAGCTTTAAAGAAAATATTAACTATGGTAACAATAAAAGAATTTTTTCCTAGATATAATAAATAATATGAACCTGTACATGTTGTTTTGCTTGATGATATTTTTTGCCAACAATATAATGCCTGTTAATCTGCTATGCACAAAATAATGACAAGTTGAAAAGATAAAATTAAAAAAATTTGAAGATGAAATATAATCAAGGCCAAAGCAATGACAAAATAAATATTTGTTTAAAGTTCAAAAAACAATTATTTTTTGATCAAATTTTATGAAGACAGCCAGGCATTTCAAAATGTCTAATATGAAAAATAAAATCTTTATAGTACTTGCAAAAAGTATGAAATTATTTTCGCATTTTGTAACTGTAATTTAGCGGAACAGAATTTTAAAAAAAAAAAATTAATCACTTCTAGATGCAATTTATTCCCTCTGCTAGCAGTAAAACATTACAAATTATAATTTTTATTGATGCACTATTGCAGTGCATTTAAAACTGCTGAAAGCAGTCTTTAAAAATTTGGTCATTAAATTTCATTAATTAATTACCAAATTTATTTTTTTTTTGAAAAATTATTTTAATTCATAATGCTGCAAAATATTAAATACCTGAAATTAATTGTACAGCAGTGCTTACCATGTCTCATGTTTCTTTGAAATTTTCAAACATTGAACTGCATCAAAAAAAATTTTCAAAAAGAATTTAATTAAAATAACACTCTTTAAAAAAATCTGCAATTAAAAAAGCAAAATAATCTATATATATAATAAGTTGTGTCTCCTTCCTTGCTTTGCCACTAAATGCCTCATTTAATCTTAAGCTGATCATGAATTTTTAAATGCATTAACACATTTCATTAGTGAGTTTTATTTCAAGGTCACATAATTGCTACTTAAATGTGGTAAATTACTTTCATTTAAAATAAATAATAAAGTATTTTAGCAAAAACCACAGGGGAAAATTTTCCCCATCCCTCTTGGTTTATTATCACTGTATACATGGAAATAGATTTTTTCAATTTATTACTTATTAAGTGATTTATATAATTAATATATGGCTTTCTGCTATATATAAGGAAACTGCTTCAGGACCATTTTTTGCAAACACAGAAATACATTCAATTTTTTTTTTGGTAAAACATACATTATAGTATTCAATGCTAGCTAAACTAAACTAACAAAAATGATCAAAAATATCTATCCCAATCTTACCATTTGAACCTAGCTGATGTTGCAAAACTCTTTTCTCATTACATTTTTCTGAAACTTGAGGAATGACTGTTGATGATAAGGCAGCTGGAATGGAATTTGTGTTTCTCTTGGAAGTCCAGGGATTTACTTTCGGCAATGGCGCCTCAACATACTTCACTTTTTCAGTCACTACTGGTGCATTTTCACTTTTGTTATTTTCATTTGATTTCGATTTGGCACTATTTTTATTCTTATCGTAGCCAATATGGTTTTCAACGCTGCCTGCGTTATCTTTTACTTGCTTTTTTTCACGATCGTTATACTTACTACGCGTCGGTTTGGCATTTATCTCAGGAAATTCTTCATTTTTCTGAGTTTTGCCGAGCACTGAAACCGGTTGAGAAATAGCATGCACATTACTGTGGGCCTGTTGCGCATTAGTAGTTTTGTCCCAAGATTCTGTGGCGTGAACCAAGGAATTAATATTTTCCTTATTATTATCGGTATTATTTTTCAAATTAAGTACGGCACCAGCGTAAGAAACACCATATGTCTCTCTTATTTCACATGAATGCTCATCGCCCGAATGGTTCGTTTGAGCCGCCATTTTGTAGTAAACACGAGGCCAGTTATCTAACTTAAAATCCAAATATTTATGATAATTAAATACCAATATATTATTTTCTTAAATAACTTTTTTGTTATTGAAAGTCCTTTTCATAAGCAAATAAGAGCGATGCGCCTCACACTTTACATGCTAAGGCGATAAAACTTAGAAGTCACACAATATGTTAGCAATGGTAACTGCCATCTTGTAAGATTGTCCATGTTGCTTTGCAGCATGGACACAATATTTGTAATTTGAACAAGTAACAATTAAGTAAAATAAAATTTATACCACAGTAAAAGCTAAGCGTTTTGCTTAATACTTTTCTTTACGTATCATATCATAAACACCATACTTTCTTCGATTTTCTCACTGACAAATCCGGTGTGCAAGGTCAAAATTATAAAAACGTGTAAGAAAAATGTTAGTAATTTCAAAATAATTACATCCTTTATTTTACATCTTTTGATCTGAGCGAACGCTTTCGCAATCGCTTTAATCGTGCAAACAAACAAAAACCTAATGCATTGAATAAATCGCGATCAGTCTTCAAACGAAACTAAGCAAAACAACGAGAAACTGCACATGGCGGACTAAACCGGAAGTACAAGTGGATTCAACTATTTTCAAAACGAGTGCCGGGCGACGATTATTGCTGGCATTACACATAACACGCACATTTAATATTAATGTTAACCCTAATGAACGAAAAAATTTATTCAACGTCAATGGTTCATTAAAAATAATCATTTTCTTTTTTATTTTTGTTTAACGCACTGAAAATTTGTCTCACAATGTAATTTCACCTTAAAGTTTAAACGTTTCCGCCGGAGGAAGTTACTGCTATTACGGTTAACAGATAAAATTCTAATTCTAAATTTTTGCTCAATTTTTTTTTTAAAACAATATTAGAAAAAAGTCTTACCGGGGTCTTTTGCTTGGCGACGCATCCAGAATATTTAATAAAATTATTAAAATAGCTCAGCAGTTCCGTAATAAATTTTTTTTCCGATAAAGTAATTTATTCCGTTAGCGAGGAATAACCTAGAAATTCAGCGAATTTGATTTCATATGGTGCAGGAAAAACTCTTAAGCTTACGGTTATATAAACTGCGATTTTTGATTTGTAAGCTCTGCATTTTTTCCAAGTTACCTTGCGATAGATTTTAATAACCAAGGTTAATTGTTACAATGAAAGAACCGAGAACCACACAATTGCCACAGGCAGTTGCGAACGTTAAAATCCTGTTTCAGAAGGAGGAATGTCATGGGAGTCTAGAAGCGAGAAATGCATCGATAAAAATATTGTGGCTTCTGTGGAGCTAGAAAAATTATAGGAGCAAATTCTGTAGTCAGGAACTTGCGTTTGAGCAAAACACTCTACAAAACTAGGCAAAGGAATGAGAATGGAATTAAGATGGAACAATAACCAATTAAAATGGAACTGGCGAATCAAATATGAAAAGGATATAGAGTGAAAAGATAACTCACTTGAAAAATGAAAAAGTATGGGAAACAGATGCAAAAAATTTGAAAATTCTGATTATTAGAATGTTGCAACACGAAAGGCTTTCAGACAAGGCAGACAGAACTGTAACATAAGAAATAGCTGAAATAGCTTAAGACTTCAATTTTGAACTGAAAAAAGGGTAAAAAATTTAAGTACAATGAAACGGCTGACATGTAAAATATCAACGTTTTATTTTATACATTTTACAACTAAAAATTATATGCTTTTATAACTTTTGAATATCAAAAACGAATTCGAACTATTATTTTTTTAAATTCATTTGAAGAATACGATTCTATAATGACACGATCTTATAAATTTCTTGACAAAGAACTATTAAAAGAAATATCAATCTTTTATCTAGAGAAAAATGCAAAACAAAACTTTAAATTTAAAAAGATTGAACTATGACTTATTACAATATAAATTTAATAAGGATTAAAGTTGGTTGAACACATTTATTTTGCACAAAAGATTGTACAATAAAGTAGTACAAAATGTGAAAGATCTTAAAAGAAATTTTTTTTGATTAAAAAAATATAATGTGCAGTTGGGAATGTTTTTTTTTTTATTTTCAGATTGTAAAATCTTTTTACAATGGATATTTTCTTACATAAAAATCTAAAAATTATTGTCCAGAAACATTATTTGTCAAACCCGTAGTCATTGTGCTCAAAATTTTTCTACTTTACAGGAAAAAGTGAATATTTAATATATTTAAACTACGAAATAATAATCTTAATGCTTATTTATAAAATGAATTTAAATCAACTTGATAGGACATGCATCACCTTATTAATTGAGAAAAATTTATTTTATGGTGTAATTGTTTGAATTTTCATCCAATAAAATTTAAAAAAAATCTCTTAAAGACAATGAGCTTATTTTATTGAACCTGATAACAAAATTTATTATTTATTATTTAGGTTTTCAGAATTTATTTGAAAAGAAAAAAGAAATTTTTTTATTTTTTATTAGTTACTACAAAAAATTTTTCATTTTTATTTCCGTAAATTCTCTTCAACTTAAAATTTGATTTTCTTTATTAATAATTTTTAATCATTACTTTTCAATTTTTTATCCTTCATAGTTTACGTCTGAAATATTATCAACATTTTAAATAAATTAAATATTTCAAAAAAATAAAACTATTTACATGTTAAATGATTTTTCCAAAGTCAAAGAAACAAAACCGCAATTAAAAATTGAAAACAATATCTTAAACTATATTATTTAAATTTATTCATTTTTATATGTAAAACAATTGATAACTTTATTAGTTAACAACTTTTTTAACCATAAGTTAAACTGTAAAAAAATTAACGTAATCTCTTTTTTAAGTTATGGTAAATAGGTCAAAAAAATATTTAGCAATAAGATATATGCTACTACAATAAAATTATATTACTGATCATTTAGATTTTAGTGAAATTGGTAAGATGCCCAAATTTCAAACGTAATTGATGAATAAATTTTTTTTCGTTTGTATATTGCCTTGTTGCTAGAGTAGCTGGTTAGATCACGTGATTTTGATAGAGTTAGAATTATCCAATAACGATGTTCGATCTGTCAAATTCATTTCCATTCGTTACGATGTCACGAAATTGGGACAATTTTTTAAATGCTTAGATTTATAAAAAAAATTCTCTCATCTATATTTGTCCAAAAATACAAAATTTTTTGTAAACGGCGTGTGTACTGCACATTAAAAATACAAAAAACTTATTATATATATAATAAATGTAAATAATTTAACACAACATATTATTTACATTTAATCTCTTTATTAAAAATTAAAATTTCTTCGGCAACGAGTTTGAATCAAGATCTGACTCCTTGCAGGCAATTAGGAACAATTCTATGCTCTTTTAAGCTCTCACATCGTTTCAGAAGAAGAGGATGGTCAAGAGAGCTAAAGAATTAATAAATTTGCAAAATAAGAAAATATTTAAATAAATGCAAAAAAATTCGATATATAACTGCGAAAATATACCTTATAATGGAATTAATGATTATTAATTAAACATATTAAAGCTATCACAAACTGCATATTTACTAAAAAACAATACCAGTGAAACACATTTAAATTTTTTAAAGCACATTTTGTTCCCAATTTCTTCGTAACTATTAATCCAATATTGCAATAATAATATATTTATAAAGATAGTCATCATATAATTAAAATGGCTTCTGCAAATTTTCGGTTACGCCAAACTTGCTATCACAGAATTAAGAAAATTTAAGAGGCTGACATAATTCTCCTTTTTAAATCTGACTGAACATTAGATGTTTAATTAAACATATTTGTGCTTTTATCTGTTACTATTTTAGATATGTAAGAACATATTTTCGAAATAAATAATCGTGTTAAAAAATATATGCAATTTATGATGATTTATATATATTTTTCCTTCGTTAAATTTGTCGCCTATCCCACATAAGCAAATATATAAAAACAATTGGCAGAATATTAAAAAAAAAAAATTACTCATTTACATAACAAAATATTTATAAAACGTATTTTAACGAAAATAAAATTTGCTCTATAAGAGATTTATTTATTTTGGAACAGATGTTTTGGATATTTGAGCTTTGTTTGCGTAATATTTTGCCTTCATTTTATTAAAAGCGTCTGTAATAGCCACTCTGAAACGACAAAAAGTAGAAGCAATATTATAAATTTACAAATATTCTGATACCAAATTTTCTCAACTGAAATAAAGTGTTCAAGTTATCTTATTTACCAAAGCAATAGGAATGCTTTTTGAAAAACAAAATATTAATTTTTATATATTGAATTTTATTGTGTTAGCTATGCTGCATTCAAAAATAAATGTGTTCTCACATTAAAAAAAAAAAAAAAAGTTTTCAAGGCATTTCATTTCTTTCTTTTAACCTTTTAAACTTAGTCCAAAGCTTCAGCATCTTAATTGAAATTGAAATAGAACTAACTAACCGGAATACTTTTTGATGAAGTAAATACGCTCCAACATGGCCTGCATTTAAATAACGTACTTCAGTTCCTCGCCATATATCTCGTATGTCAGTAAGTCCATCCCTCGGGACATAAGCATCATCCCTCGCTGTAACAGCTATTATTAAATCTGTATCAACCTAAAAAAAAAATTTTTTTTTAAATTAAAAAATATTTAATAAATGTTAACATTCTCAAATTTCTTGTAGATCTAGAAGTACTTTTCATACAAATGACAATTACTAAATCTGATAATTTTTTTATATCTATCTGGGGATATAAAGTGTAGAAAAATGAAATAAAATACTTAAATAATAAAAGTAGAAAAAACTCACAGGAACGCTAAAATTTGTCAAGTGCGTACATTCATCCATGATTCCACACATAAATTGTAAAGCTTCTTGCTTTTCACGTTCACTTCTAGAATCTTTGACATCTGTTTCCGTTTTTTCTTTAATTTCCTTATTTTTCCAATCCAAGTAATTTGACATCCGAATTTTTGATTTTGCTAATTTTTTAATTGAATCTTTCCCAAATTCTGATATCGAGTCGAAAGAAATTGATTCCGTACTTTTCCTTTTCATATTAACAACGTTTTGATTACCTTCATTTTTATTTCGTTCACTATGAACTGCATTGTATTTTTCTGAGTTATCTAATGTTTTGGTGTTTAATTCTAAGTCCTGGAAATTTTTTACAATATTCGTCTCTACTAATTCAACGGAAGTATTCGCACCCCTGTCCACATTTACATTATCATTTGTTAATTTATTAACATGTTCCAAACTATCAGGAAAGTTTTTTGCAAAATGTTGCCCGACCTCATAACAGAAACCCTGAAAGTAAAATGTATACGTAGAACTTCAATTCTGAAAATTTGCAATGTTTCTTCAAAAACATTAATTTTTCCATATTTCGTTTTTTTTTTTATACGATTTATCTTGTTACTATATACTATATTATTAATATAATACACTATAACACTATATTATTAACTAATACACTATATTTTAATGCGATTTAGATTCATCAAATGAAAAATGTAATCTTCCTTGGTTATTTAGATATTATTTTTCCGTCAATTATTGAATTTGTCCATTTTATTATTTAAATATCATAACTAGCTTAATTTTTCAATGTTTTATCAAATATATTTACATTTTCTATTATTTTCACCATTCGTTTGATTTCTTTACTGTAAGACTCATCGCTAAAGTATTGTTCTTCTAGCAGTTCCCAGTTTATAGCTCCACTCATAACACCTCTCGTGAATACTGCTGATGCTGTACTCCAAGACAAGCATGGAACCAATACAATTGGCTCAGGCCAGTTCGTAGCAACTAAAGAAGCCATCTGAAGAGAATACAAAATATTTTAATTTATAACAAAAGAGAAAACGTTACGAGATAATGTTTGAAATAAATAATAATGCTTAAAAATAAAAAAATAAATTTTAAAATTTTACTCACATGACCACCCATTGAAATACCGGTGACTCCAAAAGGTCCTAATCCATTTCTCTTGCACCAATGAAACAGAACCAGTGATTCTAATATAAGGCAACCTCCCATTACAAATATATCGGAAACGTTGTGCAAACAAGACCACCTAAAAAAGATATATAATTATCAGTAATGAAATTTTTCAACCAATTTTACTGCATTTTTGCATGTTAATTTTGAATAGTCTTTCTTCGCAGTGTTATAAATATAAATTTTGATAAAAATTTTTATTTCGCACTTCTGAAATTTAATTCACATTGACCAAATTTACAAATACTTAATCAGTTATAACATTTTTATTTGTAGTGTACTTGATTTATTCTAATTTAAGATCGTAAAATGTAAATATTTAATAGAACATAATTTATATATATATTTAAATTATTAATTTATGGTAAAATATTTACGGGAACGAGCAAATATATGATACATCTCTTTCTGAATATAATTCATTTTATGCATTTATTTTTATGACAATATATTTTAAAGGCGGATAATGCAAAATCAAATACAACGGAAAGTAGTGACATATCAAATGAAAATTGCAACAGCTTCATTTTTCTTCTTAATTCTATTCTAATATCATTTTATTTTTGCTTCTTTCTTATAAAGACTTAACCCTAAAAAAGAAACAATACATAACATTAATAAGTAAATTTTAGATTTACAAAAAACATTGACATTTAACAGAATTTCCAGAAAAAGTAGAGGCAACTAACATATACGGTTGCGAAAAGGCTTTCTTTTTTTGACAAAAGAAATCTCCAAATAATTCACAAAATTATGCTTCAAAAGCTTTTATCTCATAATTAAGAAAATACTTTTTAGAATTTTTCCAAATTTTAGCATTCATACTTTCTCCAGCACACTTTCTTAGCAGTATATTTATGTCCTTTTAATTCTTATATACTACAGAAGAAAATCTTTTTTTTTTCTTCAAGTAATTGAAATTAAAGTAAGTCAGAAACAAGAATGAAAGAAGTTCAAATAACAGCAATTTAAGAAAATCAAACAAAACAGAAAATAACTCATTTATAATTATAAAGATCATATTCATAATCAAATATCAAATGATATCTCATATTCTAAGCCTACCCATTTACCAAAAATTTAGTAACATCAAAAATATTTACAATAAAGAAAAACTTAAATTCGGTAATACAATAGAAAATAAATAATTGTATCATAAATATATTCACTAAACATTTCTACGGAAGCAAAACAATATTATGATAAAAACAAACAATTTTAAATAAAAAAAAGTTTATTAATATTTTGCTGAGAATGTAAGTTAGACTCTTAATAATTCAGTTCTTATTATTAAAAGATCTCTAATCTAATAAGAATAAGAAATTATTAGTAATTTATTCTTGTCTATTATAAAACCTACACTTGATCTTTGGGTTTTCGGAGACCATAAAATGGATTTTCCAATAAAATAGCTCCTATATTGGCTTCTTTCAAAAGTGGTTTAGCCATCAAATTTCTTCGCCTAAAAAAAAACTGAAAATAAAAATTATATCAGTTCATAGCATTATTTAAATTTAAATTTAAAATTTTATAATGTCATTATGAAATGGAAAAAAAATTTGCTGTCATTACATTAGAATAGATTGAACTTATTCAATATTATTATTAATTATTTCAAATGTTAAAATTTAGTTAAAACTAACTTTGATGTAAGAAAATTTTATTTTAAGACTTAAAATTATTAATTTAGATTTAAAGAAAAAAAATTGCTTTTGCATTTACATTTTTCTTCTTGATTAATCAGTGATCAATTCATTCACTTATAAAACTTTGAAATCATAACAACATTAAATTTAATTCTGTAAACTCAAATGAATGTTTAGAAATCCATATATAGACAGACTTATAAATTATTAAAAACATGCACATATGTGATTCTGTGCAGTGGCAATATTTTTCCTTATTATTCTCATTAATAGTAAAGATATATACAATATTTCACATATTTCCAAATTTCTTATAGCTTAAGATTTTCAATCAGATATCCAAATATTATAGTATCAGGAATCACTTAAGGTTTTAGAACAAATTTTAAAACTGCTACATACATGATCTCCAGTTCCTGCTAGATGTAAGCATACTGGCTTATAAAAATTTGATTCCCACTTTTTTGGTAGGAGAACTTGAAAGTAAGCAGTCTTAGAGGCTGCAGGAAGCAAACCAGGAAGATAATGATTAAAAGGAGAAATAAATTCTCCTTCAATCAATATACTATCTGCATAGTTCAATTCTTTCGTTATTGTGACTTGATAGTCTTTGGAAACTAATTGATAACATGTTTCTCTTTGTGAAACAAGTTTCCTGAATTCAAATAATCTGAAAATTAAATCAAAAATTAATTAAAATTAGGGTTTAGTGCAGTAGCACTAAAATTAAATCAGGAAGAAAATTACTGCAAAACAAAACGTTAAAGGCTTTTCATAATGCAAGTGAAATTATTTTAAAAAACTAGACATAATATCATGACAAGAAATGTAATAATGTCTGTTATTTTTCAAATGTTGAAATTCCCTGAAATACTTTTGAAACTGGTAACAGTTTTATTTTAAAGGATTGATGTAAATGTAGAGACAGTGATAAACCTAAAAAATTTAATGACATTACAATTTGTTGATATTTTTTTGCTCCTGTGGTAACTTTTCAGTTTTATAAGTATTTTAAGTTTCAATATGTTAAAAGAAAAAAATTAAAAACGAATAAATATAATTTTTCCAAGTAGATTATATTTTACCATCTTATTTATTTTTTTAATATGGTGTTTTTAAAAAATTTATCCTGTTTTATTGAAATTTTCAATGATCGCAAAAAAAAAAAAAAAAATATAAGGAATATGAAAAAGTTCATCTTTTTAATGAATAATGCGCCAAGAACGTTTTTTTTTTTTAATCTGTCAACATAAAAAATACGAACACAATTTACATCTTATACATTTCTTTGACTATATTTATACACAATATTTCTTTGACTATTAATCGATAAGAGGAGGACAATAGAAGGAAATTGTAACTGTAATAAAATTGAAAACTGCAAATTGAATATTGCTAACCTTTTGAGATTTTCAGGTTTTCCCCAACCTTTGGTGAAAAATTTAGACAATAACAAACTTCTGTAAGCGGTGTCCAATTTACTAATAGGCATAATATTAATTTGTACACTTTTGTAATTTTTATCTTTTGAATATTTTTTTTTTATTTTTATATACTCTGTTATTTAATTAAATTACGAAACAACGAATTTTTCAGCTTTATCTTCCCATCTTAATCATTAAAAAAAAAAAAAAAACACAGTTAACCATAGAGCTTGAAAAAAAAATGGAGAATTCCCACAGGGGTGCATAGACGGTGATTTAGTTTTGTTTTCAAAGTCTCTACCGCACCTTGTAACGAATAAGCGGACGAATACATCCCCATAGTTAAGTATCCCATAGCATCGGCTTTAGCAGATGCGGCTGTCGGTGGCAACCGGCCTCAGTTTCTTTTTAGTTGGGAAGGAATAAAAATAAGTGTAGAAATCAAAATTTTAGAACATCAGTATAAAAGATATATTATTTGAAATTCTAAAATTATAAATTTACATGATATATACAGTATTGCATTATAAATAATTAATAAATTTGAATTTATCACGTTGGTCAATTGTCATTATGAAATAAAGTTTTGAGCCAAATTATTGATATTCAATGTTTTCAATAATTTCAATAATTTTTTATTTCTCTAAAATTATTTATAATTAACGAAGATCTGATTACGCCATAGATCATTACATTTGACGTCTTTTAGACTTTTCCTATGGCATGTTCTTTCATCAAATCTCGCAAAATTTATATATTTTTTTTTCCCCCTGCAGACCCCCTAGAATATAAAATAATTACAATGAGCCGAGTCATAGCCGAAGTTCTTCCGAATATCGTTTGTTCCTAAACAGATGTCAGAAGAGGTTGGAACTTCATATTTTCTTTCATTTTGACTAACTTTAATAACAATACGACACCGTTAATTTGACATTATTAACACCATCAAATAGCGAATATTGTTTCAATCAGTCACAGTGATTGATGAAAATATCTCTCCTGTCATCTCTTACTTACATTCATATCCTTTTCAAATGGATATAAATGCAATTTTCAAATTATCAACCATTTTTGAATGGCATTAAAGAAATAATTTTAAACTTCAACAATGTAAATATCGAAATATCGAAGATCTAACTATTCAATTTTATAAGTAATAAATTAGAATTTAAAATTTTAAAAATTTAACATAAGTCTAGTTTGACAGCGTTCTGATCAACGAAAAAATAATACTGATGAATTATAAAATGCTGTGATAACAATTACCAATTTTAAATTTACAGTTTCGTAATTAAAATTAACATTTTCTATTCTGTCAAGTCAGGATAATTCGGTTCACAAAATTATTTAAAAAACAAATAGATGAATGGAGTGATATTTTAAATTAAAAATGATAGAGACGATATTTCTGTATTATGCAATTTTGCGATCGATACAGGCTGTAAAAGAAAAGTCCATTCTTTGCACAAACTTTTATCAAGAAAAACATCTCTAATGGCATTGCAAATGCATTTGCTGGAAATTTCATTTTTCAGACATAATTTGTAATAAAGGGAAAAATAAACTGAAATTTTTTTGACGTATTATGTTTGGAAAAAGCTGTGATCGTTCTGATTTGGCAGCATAAAAGGAATGCTTTTAGTGGTCGTGAAAAAAATTTTTTTTGAGAGAGAGAATTTAACTTTACATAGGTGATATCAGCTTTTTTTTCAGCTGAATTTGGATAAAGGCAGAAATGATTAGAAAAAATCTTATTTCTCGCAGAGAGAACATTAATAAATATACAGCGTCAAGCACATTATAAATAATTCGAAAATCTATAACAGATATTATTTAGGGATACAGAGCCTTCGGCAAACAATACAATTATTCAAAAACGCTACGCAAACCGAGACAGTCTTAAAAAATAAAGGCGCTTAAAATCTAACTATTAAAAACATTTACAGAAGATTAATATCCAAGTTGCCCTAACGGATAATCTTCTTTGATTTTCATAACATCCCCTAGAACCCGCCCCTCGAATATTTTCAGAATCGCAAAGGTTCTTTGCTTTTTTGATCAATAAAAGTTGCCAACGGCATCAACTTAGATTTGCTTTTCCGGCTTTTCTTCCCGGTCAACTTCAAAGGCAGAGAATGAAAAGTATGGCTAGTCTGTTGGCCCTCATCGGGCCGCAGCCGTTGTCACACGTCCGTCTGAGTCACGGACCCCGACCTCCATTCCTTCGGATTCAGCTTTTTCAGTTCGGGTATGTCCAGTTCGCAATCATCGATGTCGCACACGTTCATGGAGAGATTCCCGTGGCTCCCCATCAGAGCGGACCTTTCGTGCTTCGGGAAACCGTACCCGATGTACTCATCGTCGCTGTCTTCGTTCCTTTCGGTTTCGCTCTGAATATTGTATTTGGGTAAATAGGTGTTCAGCTGATGGAGGAACGAATCCTTTTTGTGGTACCTGTAGTCTTCTCCTCCGCTGTCTAAAGCGTTCACGCGAGATCTGTCGGAGTAGTTGAACTCCGTTCCGCATTCCGAATCCCCGATGTATTCGGATTCCTGGTCTTCGTTAAGAGTATCGATATCTCGGGTAGGGTCGATGATATCTAATGCTGAAAAATCGACACCGTCTGTTGCAGTGATCGGGATTTTTAATACGTTTGTTTGAAAAGAAGAAAAAGTTCAAACCTGGAGGTAGAGCGTTATGATGAGAGTTGGATTCGTTGCTCTCGTTGCTGTGAAAACTGGAGGAATCGGGTATTTCGCTTCCAGGCACTTCGGTTATATTTGGTAGTGGCCGCTGATCCTGTCTCGCCCAATCGGAGCAATCCCAGTGGTAACCTAAAATATTAAGGGTTATCATTCTTTAAGCCTTCAAAATTTCTGGATAATTCAATGATCGGTACAACTCACGTTGATCTTCCTCTGAATTATTAATGTTAGATCTTCCGGTTATGGACCTGTGGTTCGTGATTCTGCTCTGAGGTTCGATGATTTTCGAATTTCCCAGCTTCAGATCTGCACCGCACAAAAAATAATTAAAAAGACTTGCACGATCGAAGGATGGCAAAGGCACGTGAAGCAATAGAAGCGGCTTACCATTTTTAATATTCTCGGAGAAGCTGACAAGCGGAATGATCCCGTTCCACGAGGGCTTGCAAAGAGAATCAGAATCTATTGAAGGATGATGGCTAACGGGAGTAGATCTGTTTAGGTTTCTAAGATAATCTGGTGGCAATTCACATTCTAATTCATCCCCCGCCGAGCCGTAACTTCGAAGGGTGTCTAAATTATTAAGGGGCGTCTGGCCTAAATGCCCTAATGCATCAGTTGAGCTTGGTGTGTAAGAGGCGGGTCGTGGGGGACACTGAAGTGGTTCTCTCTGTAATAACATTCATTAACACTTTTAAAATTAGATTTGTAAAGTGTTATTAACGGTTTCATAAATCACTGAAATACTTTTAACAGTTTTAGATTGAAAAACAACGTTTGAATATAATGGAATAAATCATTGTCATATTAACGTTAACATGCGATAAATGTACGTATACATTTTTAGTTTATGATTCGATGGATGAGATTTCCGAAAATCGCAAAAAAACAAAAAAATTAAAATTAATTTCAAAACTCAAAATAAATGACCACACATTGGGTTAGTAAAATATTGTTTTAAATATGCCTTAATGTTATCACCTAAAGTTAATCTTATCTTAAAACACGGATTAGACTTATTAAAAATTGTTTTTATCACGTGTTCAAAATTATTATACGATATTATAAAACGACGAAAAAGTGGTTAAACTGCATATTGTGTATCATTTATTCACGCCGTGCATTGATGATGTACATTTAAAGCAAACATACATTTGGTTATTGACCATTTCCGAAGGGTCGCACCTATGTAATGTTGTTTATTCTCATTTATAATCCGCCGACCCTGCAAATCATCCATTCACAAATAATGAAAAACTTTTTCGGGAGGCAATTCTGCAAATGGTCTGCATTCCCAGAGAAATGGCAATTTGAAAAATGTCGGGATTTTACATTTTGAGGCAAAATTCGGCCCATGCAATCGCCATAGATGAATTAAAATCGTCTTACTTTGGGATTGGTTGGGAAAAAAAAAATAAAATTTCATGGGCGACAACGTACATTAATCGAATATAATTTTCGTTAAATACATTTTCAAATATCAGTTCGCATTTAAAATATTTTTTTACTTTCCGATAGCTTTTAATATCCATTATTGACGGCTTACTTGATATCGATATTGGTACATATCATGCACAAATTTTGAAGAACCGACTAAAGGCTGTCTCATAATTTAAATGTTATGCAAATGGAATTTTTCTATTATGAGCCATTTCAATAAATCTTTCATCCCATGCTTGCGATTTTCAATGGATCGGAAAATTTTCCATTATTGACTGTTTACATTTACAGTCAAATAAACTGCTTGAGAAGAAGTAATTTCAGTTTTATTTTCTCTTAACAGATCCTCCACCAAAATTAATTTTAATTTTCTTTTAATGTTCCGAAAAAGGAGAAATTCACATATCTTTTTTTTCCTCGTCCGAGAAATGGAAAATATTTAATATTTCAGCTTTTCGAGTGATATAAATCTTCAAAAAAGAAAATTATTTTTAACTACCAAAAATCTTCATTTAATCCGATTTATATAACGAATGCACGTGGTTAATATGAAAACTCACCTGACTTATTTCCAAGTTGCTGAGCTTCGATCCCCTTTTGAAATCCATTTCGTTGGACTTACAGGTTGCAGAATTAAGCACCACATCTTTTCTAGTGTCGTTGTTTATATGGTTGGCGTGCTGACGAGTTCTTTTTGTGCGGAACTTCCGAAATAAAATAAAACAGCAGACGAGCAGCAATATAACAACGACTACCGCCACGATACCTATCAGTTCTTCCAAAGTTAAATTATAAATACTTGAAGTTATTGGAGATGAATAAATTGAGTTCGCGCACAATTTCCCAGTGTAACTGTACTGGCAAATGCAAGAGTAGCTTCCGACTGTGTTGATACAAGTTGCACTGTTGAGGCAAGGTCCTGACATGCACTCGTCGATGTCAACGGTGCAGTGTTCGCCGTTGAAGCCTCTGCATTTGCATATGGGGCCACTGTCTCCTTCCTCGCAAACTCCACCGTTGCGGCAGGGATTTGGAGTGCAGTGGTGACCGTGCTGACACCTTTTACCGGATAATTGGTGCGGGCATTCACAAGAGTAATCGTACTCGGGTGTAATGTTGCATTTGCCGCCGTACAGGCACGGCGAAGAAGCGCACGGATTTGTGTCCACCTCACAATTCATCCCTCGAAAGCGAGCATGACAGTTGCAGGCGTAATTGTCGCCACCCAAATCTTCGCATGTTCCTCCATTATAGCACGGTTGGGAACCACAAACTCCGAGGGGCCTTAAAATCTGAAGTGTATAAGAAAACTCGTATGAAAGTTCGGTTAGGTCTGTTTTTTTGAACAGGTTTTTATTAATCATACCTTAGATGGGTCACAATTGAAATCAACGTTAATGAATCGTTTCAGAACTGCCACTGGGCTAGCACCGCTCTTATGGAGCGGTACGGACACGTTCGCCAATTTCATGTCATCCATGCATCCTATAAAACCTTTCTGAATATCCTCAAATCCAATAACGGAGGGATGATTCTTAACCTGTAATAATTGGTCGTTACGTAAATACAAGGAGACAGAAAATCATTTCCATAATTAAAAACTCGTGTGCTCGAAAATTTTCCATTTTTCCAGCATACCTCTGCACCCAGATAAATGACATCATTCTGGATATTGAGCACATCATTGGTACCGGGTGCTGAACCATGAGCTGTGTATTTACCATCTACAGTAATTTTACCACTATTCCCATCGCGTTCCAATCGAATTTCGTGCCACTGTCCGTCACTGACGAATACAGTGTTCACTCTTATTAAGCCCTCCCCACTTCCCAAATCGAATCTATATTGCACCATTCCATTTACAATCTAAAAAAAAGAATTATATGTTAATCAAATGGATTATTATAATTTTCAGATCATTAAATCCAAAGATATGGATTACCTCGAGACTGTTGAAATCCACCTTTCCGGCAGCGTAAAGCAAGTTACCGGTTTGTTGAACTGTTCTGATTCTCAGAGACAAAGTCATTTTGTTCTCGAAAGACTTTTTAACGTCTGCCTTTTCGACGCGATATTGAGCAAAGCTCGATCCAGAGAACGATATCGGATTCCTCGGGACCTGACACGTTTCGTCGTGACATTCGCATAGCATTCCCGAAAATCCATCAGGGCACTGGCAGCTGTATCCTTGCTGTGAGGAATCGGGAACGCAAATTTTTGCGGCTGGACAGGGATTTCTGGCGCACTCGTTTATTACATCTTCACATCGATCTCCTGCGTAGCCCTCCCTGCAGACGCATTCGACTTTATGCTGATGGCGAGGCGACACGAAACTGGTCACGTCCGTTGCGATGGCTGTGCTCTGATTGGGTTCCAACACGAATCTGTCGTGGCACACGCCATAAATGCAGTAATTTGTCGTGCAGCGGTCTCTCACTATTTCCTCGACGACCAATCCCGTGCTCTGCTCGATTTCGTCGAGGTGTTTCATCAAAATGGTTTTAACCTGTCGGAAACGAAGATTACTTAAACGCTTTCTGTTGTTCAGGAGTCAAATGCCTCGGAAGTCGATGCTTACCGTGTCGGGGGAATAAAAAGTAGCCAAATTTTGCGACTTCCTGACGGAGAACAAGACATCCAGAAGTTCACCACTGTGAAGCTGTCGCACTTTCCTGATCTTGAGGTTCGTTTCTTCCTTCCGGTCGTGCAGTTTGGTCAGAGTTTTGTTGTCGAACTTCTGGAATTTCTTTTTCTGAATCTTGTCCCTGAAAGTTTTATCCTGTTTCTTATCGGAAGCGTGATTTCTGGCAGCTCGTCTCTTCCCCTGCACCGTCTGAACGCTAATTATTATAACGTCTCTAAGCCGAACGCCAAACGAATTCCGGATGGCCCTTAGAAATCCTTTTCTATGACTCAAAACAAATGTCTGAGGGCTGACATCGCGGAATCTGAAATGGATCCACGTCATATAAAGTAAATAAAATTTGTTCAATGGAAATTTGCCGTCTCGATTCGCAAGCGGAATAAAACATACCTGATTAATATGGCATTTCTGATGGTTTCCTCCGAGATGAATTCCACGCTCAGCTTAACTATTGACGTTCTCATAAATTTGCCGTCGCTGACGGTCACGTTCACCTGATAGTCGCCGACGTCCAACGCGGACACGGCCGAGAGTGTTCCGTCCTGGGCGTTGATCTTCAAGAAATCGGAAATACGGGAACCTACATGTCCGGGGGGAGGAGCGGTCAGGGAGTAGACTAAAATGTCGTAGGGATCCTGGTCGGTGGCGTGAATTTTTCCCAAATCTCCCCCGAGAAACTGATTCTGGTACGAATTTATGAGTATTTCCAGAGGGGTTAGCACAGGAGGATATTGAGATTCTTCGATCACTTTCACAGCGACGAACGTGTCGCTGAACAACGGGGGAGTTCCATTGTCGAAGACTCTTATGTGGAGCAGATAATTTTCCTTGATTCTGTGATTGAATTTTTTGGCAGTCTGCAGCGAACCATCCTGAGCCAGTTTGAACATCAAACCTTCGTTGCCGGACCGGAATTCGAACGTATAGGGCGCCGTATTCTGTCCTATGTCTGCGTCCGTAACGTGGAACCTGAGCACAGTGTAACCCGGGGGTTTGTCCTCCTGAACTATGGCCGAGTAGTTTGCCTGGTTAAATAAGGGTGGGTTGTCGTTGAAATCGGAAATCTCCAAATTAACAAGAACGATATTTGAAAGCCTGGGATTTCCGTGATCTTCTGCTTGAATTTCGAGTACGTAACTAGAGATCATCTCCCTGTCGAGGTGGGATTTCACACTCAGGTAGCCATTCGTGGGATCGACTCGAAACTGGCCGTGTCTGTCTCCGTTTATTATGGAATACGTGATTTTTCCGTTTAAGCCGCTGTCGAGATCGTTAGCTGTCACTTGGAGGATTTTGTCTCCGATTTCGGCATCTTCCCTTAGGGTGGCTGAATAGGACATTTGCATGAAAATGGGCGCATTGTCGTTGCTATCGGTGACTGTGACATTTACGGTAACGTGATTGCTCAGAGGAGGTGTTCCGCCATCGGTTGCTTGAATGGTTAACAGGTAATCCTTGGCTCTCTCATAGTCCAGAGGTTCCGCAATGGATATAACTCCGGTTTTCGTGTGAATGTCGAATTTCTTGTGCTCGTTTCCTCCGACAATCGAGTAAAAAACTTCGGCATTGATCCCGCTGTCTTTGGATGTCGCCATCACCCGAACGATTTCCGTGCCCACGGACTCGATTTCGGGCACAATGGCACTGTAAAATTTCGATGCAAATTCCGGTGGATTATCATTAATGTCCAGTACGAGCACGAGAAGGTTAGCCTTCTGCACAAGTTGAGGTGTTCCCTGATCCATTGCTTTGACCGTCAAATTGTACATCGCCTTCTGCTCGCGATCCAGAGGTTTCTGCAAAGTGACAATGCCGCTGTCTGCTTCGATTTTAAAATGGCCGTTTGCCGAATCGATAAAGGAATATTTTATTTTTCGATTGATTCCTATGTCTTTGTCGGTGGCATGAAGTTTGGTGACCAAAGTTCCGACCTGCACGTCCTCCGGTAAAGTAGCAGAATATGTTTCCTGATCAAACTGGGGAGTGCAATCGTTCAAATCCGAAATAAGAATTTCTATTAGAGAGGAGCATTCCCATTGGGGTTTATCTCGGTCTTGGACGTGAGCAACAAGTTGATATTTTGCTTGTTCTTCCCGATCCAGAGGAAAAGCTGTTTTTAATTGCCCAAGGGACTTATCCAGGGTAAATTTATCGGCGCCTTCTCCAGTTAGATAGAACCTTAAATTCGCATTGGGGACCTCATCCAAATCGATTGCTTCTACGTTTAAAATGTGGGTGCCCGGACGTACACCTTCCGACAGAATATGACGGTATCTGTACTTCAGACAATACGGAGGATTGTCATTTGCATCGATGACTTTTATTGCAACTTGGGTAGAGGTGACGAACTTTCCATCGGTGGCGATTACATTTAAGCTGTACTGCGATATATATTCGCGATCCAGTGGCTTGGCCACATAAATTTCGCCTGTTTGCCGTATCTGAAACTGAGACATGACATCACCGGAGGCTATATACAAATCTAGAGGAGTTTTCAAATCGACATCGCGATCCGTTGTATTTATTTGCAGGATAACAGTGCCCGGTAAGGCGTCTTCATTGACGGCGGCGACATAATTTCGACTTGTGAAAACCGGTGGATTGTCATTGCAGTCTTTTAATTTAACGATGACCGTGGTTCTTGCAAAGTGTTTTTGGTTTCCGTTATCGGTGGCGGTAACCTGGAAGCTATATTCCGGTGAGGTTTCCTTGTCCAGCTGAACGAGAGTTCTCAACCATCCCGTGTAGCTGTCTATCGCGAATATGTTTGCCAACTCACTATTATCCGGCGCCAGGGCGTACCTTACTTCTTTGTTGTTTCCTAAATCATCGTCGTGTGCGATTACTCTTAAAAGCGAAGAACCTTCTTCGATGTTTTCGGCAATGGATATTCTATAGGGCATGCTCTCAAATTTGGGAGCGTTGTCGTTTTCATCTAAAACTTTCAGCCAAACTTCTGTGAGGGCAGTAAGGGGTGGACTTGAATCGGTTTCAGCCAGAATTCCTATCACATGAGTGTCAACTGATTCGCGATCAAGAGTTCTGGCCAAAGTTAACAGTCCCTGATCGTCAATGTTAAACTGAGGATTTTCCGTTGAGCCAGAAACGATTTTAAACTTCACAGTGGCATTAGTCACAAGTTTTACTTTAGTGATGACGGAACCTGTAAGAAAAATTGAATCCGACTTACGTCAAATGTCCCGCTTTCGTTTGCCAATTCATGCCTCCCGAAATGAAAAGCGTATTAATCCCTTAATAATCAGATATATTAAACAGAAGGAGCTTATACCTGGAGCAGAATTTTCCGAAATAAAAAACATATCGTCTTTTCTCTCAAACATTAAGGGAGAGTCACCCGTTCCCATCACATATATTTCGACGGGAACTACTGCATGTTTTGGTGGTGACCCACGATCCTCAGCCTTTACAAAGAATTGAAACAATTTATTTTCATAAGGTACGGCGCTTTTGATCAGGAAAATTCCACCGTTTGTTTTCTTAATGCCGAAGATTTCTTGCACCTCGGATGTAGTAGATTCTAATATTGAATATTCCAGTTCCGCATTGGTATCCTCATCCGCATCCGTTGCCTTTACCTGAAAGGGCAAAAATTTTTAGTCAGCAAATGAAGGAGTTGTTAAGTCGATCAGAGTCGAAAATTGCAAACAAAGTATTTGAAAATGTTTATTACACCAAAAGGGTCATTTTTTAATGTGAAACACATGACTTACTTTCATAAATACAGAGTTTACGGTGAAATTACTGTAAATGGTGGCCTTATATTCGAAGAGCTGGAATATCGGAGGATTGTCGTTTTCGTCGCCGACCCTCAATCGGACAGTAAGAAATCCCGGTCGTCCTCCGTAGTCGAAAGCTGTCACAGGCACCTCGAACAACTTTCTCGTTTCTCTGTCCAACTTCTTTCTCGTGGTCATGATTCCTGTGGTCTTGTTCATTTCAAAATACTCCCGCATCATTTCCGAAGGTATGTAGTAATATACTTCGCCGAAGGAACCGAAGTCGTCGTCCTTAGCGAAAACTTTTGTGACGAAAGTTCCCCTTGGTTGATTCTCCTGTATCTTCACTTCCGTCTGAGGCTGACTAAATACTGGACTGTGTCCGTTTTCGGGAAGGATCTCGATGCGGACCCGAGAGAAGCTCGTATACACTCCGTCGCTGACGGAAACATTCAGCTGGTAGTGATTGGTTTCTGCGAAGTTCTGGAGATTCGTCAATGATACCACTCCTAAAATTGTTCGATGAGGCCAGATTGTACGGAACTTTTGACAAAATGTTAAGCGCCGGGGGAAAAAAAGGAAAATTTTTATACCTGTCGAATGGTCGACTGTGAAAATTTGACGATCGTTTCCGCCGACGATGGCGTAGTAAAGTTTATCCTGATCGGTGAAATCAGGATCGCTGGCAGTAATAACAATGACAAACTGACCCCGGACGGCCTCTTCCGACAGCCTGCAGTTGTAATAGGGCTCCTCGAATTTCGGCGGGTTGTCGTTCATGTCCAAAACGGCGACCCAAACGTGTGCCGTGCTGGATAAACTCGGCACTCCCATGTCGGTTGCTATAACGGTGAAGTGGTGGGTGGAGTGCAGTTCGTGATCCAGGGACCGTTTGAGAAATATAATTCCCTCGTCCTGGTCTATGTGAAAATAATCCGAAGAATTCGTCGAGTCGAGCTCGATTTCGAATCGAACCTTCTGGTTTACACCTGATAACACGATCGATTAAAAACTTGGAATGAAAATCAAAATACCTGCGTTAATTTTAAGGCGGGGAGGATTCGTCTTACCCGTGTCGTTATCCTTCACTAATACTCGTGCCACGGAGGTCCCGAAAGGAGCAGCTTCGGATATGGATATGTTGTACGAGTCCTGGGAAAATTCCGGTGGACAGTCGTTTACATCTTCTACAATAATGCTCACGAGGACCTCTGCGAAAACTCCCGTGACACTGTCTGTCGCTCTTATGGTGATCTCGTACTGCTTTTTGACTTCGTAATCCAGTTCGTCGACCACATAGATGATACCTAAAAATTGAAATTTAATATTACTGAAGGAGAATACCCACGATACTAACTGAAATTCTGACAGCTACGTCCAATGCATTTGTTACTCTAATTTATAGCAATTCTTTCAAAATAACGTATTATGGTATTAATAAAAAAAATAATAAAATCTACAATTTACACGTTTAAAATAATCGTTTTGTTGTAACAAAAAAAAAAAAAAAAGCCGAACATGAATGTTTAGTGTATAAAAATCTATATATCACTATCTAAAAGCTGTTGTCATTAGCATATTAATGGATTCTCATATGAAATATTCTGCCAGAAACATATCATTTTCTGCATTTATTAGCATAATGGATGATAGTCGCTGTTTGACATTTAAATTCTGTCATATAAAGCTAGTGAAAAATAAAAATGTCAAATTCTGAATCTGAATGAAAGAAAGCACTACAGCGACATTAAAAAAAAAAATAAAAATAAAAATAAAAATAAAAATAAAAAAATTGAAAATTATATTCAAAATCAAAAACTAAACTGAGGCGATTAGTTTGGGTTACGATAAATTTAGATTGCCAAGTAAAAGATATTATCTACTAAAATAAAACCATATTAGTAAAGATGAATAACATGCGACATTCAAAATCTAAAAGAAAGCCGAGAAAGGCGCAGAAAAGACATCGCAACTTTTATTGCTTAATAAAATGGCAATACTCACAACGCCCATTGCTATTGTCTGGGGCTGCGAAAAAGGGAGACAAAAAAAAGAATTCATCAGTATTCAGATATTCAAAACCATCGGAATTGTGTAAAAGAAATAACAATAAGTAAAAGCACATTCAGATTTCCTTCACTTTTGTGGGAATTATGTTGAAAATAAAAAAAAAAAAAAAAAAAAAAAGATGAGAAAAATGTCAGAACTCTTACTTTGTAGCTTTTGGATTTGACAGGTTAATATTTTCTCAATCACTACTTCACAGTTTTTTTTTTTTTGTTTTCTCTTATTTTTAAATATTTTAAACATTCGACGTGATATCATGCCAAACGTGAAATTTACCGAGCAATGTCAAAAATTGAATATCCCCATAACGACACCTATGATTTTTATTGATAAATGTTACATATTTACGTTTTTGTTACAGAAAACCGAGTTGGAACATTAGTCACAGGAAATTTCGACTTTATTAATGTATCTTTTTTTCGCAAAGAATCAAGGATGTTGCAATCGACATGAAATTTTTTGCGTGCGATTGAGAATTTGTTAATTCGACACTGGTGAAGAATCGCCGCCATCTATTTGATATACATAAATTTTAGGCTACATTTTATCTTAAGATTATTCTCTACAAACAAAAGGAAAAGACCCAAAAATGAACTGATATCATCTCCGACATCGAGTATCTGATGCAGTGCACTGGACATACGTTCTTTTTACAGTGCTCAAAGGGGAAAAAAATTACGTCCGCGGAAAAATCTCGGAATAATTTCCGTATGGCTTTTCCGTTGGAAAAATATTAGCAATTTAGTATGCCTTAAATATGTCTGATCGTCGAATCTAATATTTTATTTTAAATATTCGTGGGTGACGCTGTTTCATGAAAAGGTTTCTCATAATTTTCAGATTATTTCCATATTGTCACTTACCGGTGTTGAAATCAAGCGCAAATTCCTCAAAGTCATTTCCCTTTATTATGGAATATATCAACTTCCTCTCCAGAGGGGAAACGGCCTGAATTGTTACAGCTAAGGGTGAGTGCAGCTCTACATTTTCGGGCACGTTCACGGTGTAAAACTGCTTGTCGAAAACAGGCATCGATTTGTCTATTACTTTTATGAAAACCGAAACTTCGGACGAATATCGGTTTATACCGCCGTCAAGAGCTGCTATGAGTAGTTCGTAATCGGTGTTGTGCCCTTCCAAATGCTGCTTCAGTGTTATTTCTCCAGTTTTTCGGGAAATCTTGAACAATTCCCCCGGTCCTTTTATCAACTCATATCGAACCTCCCCGTTTTCTCCCTTGTCCAAATCTATTGCGTGGACCTTCGTTATTAAGTCGCCCTTGCTTGCCGTCACAGGTACCACGGCGTAGTAAGGTAGGTTCACGAACATTGGGTAATTGTCGTTTATGTCGAGGACGGTCACGTTCACCACCGTCTGGGCAATTCGCGGTTTGCCCATGTCGTAGCTTCTTCCTTCGACGACCAATTCGTAAAAGTCTTTCGCCTCCCGATCGAATTTCTTTCCTGTGGTTTTCACCACCCCGCTGGTCCTTCCGATGACGAACATGTCGGTCGGATTTAAAATTGAGAAAATTATGTGTTCGTTCAAAGCGTTCCCCAACACGTTCACCACTGTCACCGTTGAAATTTTGGTCGAGTTTTCCAATATCGAACCTTCGTAAACCGGTTTTTGAAATGTCAAACCTGAGTTTTCGGACTTTTCCACTTTAACATTCACGTAGCAAATGTTTGAGAACTTTCCGTCGGACACCCTCACGTGAAGTTTGTACGAATTTTTGATGTTTGTGGTGTCCCGAACGGTGATCATTCCGGTCTTAAAGTCGATTCCAAACGTATTACCCTTATTTCCTTCGATGATGTCGTACCGGAGGGTGGTCTTCTCCGCGGAATCTCTGTCCGTTGCGTTGATCTGCAGAAGTGCGACACCTTGATACGTCGGCAACAGGAGGGTGGCGTTGTACTCGCTTTGCTCGAACTGCGGCGGGCAATCGTTGACGTCTTTGACAATCACTTGAACTTTGGCAATAGTTTCCGACGATAATTTCGGTTTTCCGACATCGGACACTTTCACGTGGAAATTGAAAATTGGAATCGTCTCGTGATCTAAATTCATTATCGTACGAATGGCACCTGAAAATTTCATCGGGACTCTAATTCGGAAGATATTCACATCGAAAGGTTCCACTGCAAAATGAATGGGTAAAACGAATTTTCCGCAGCAATAAAAAGCGAATGAAAACTGAGGAAAAGTCATCGAAAGAAAAAATAAAAATGGAAAAGAACCGATTGCAGCTAAATGGAGCTTACCCGTTGTGGAATCGATATGGAAAAACCTTCTGGGCATGGATTCGACGATGTCGTAATTGAGAAGTGCGTTCAATTCGGAATCGGCATCTTCTGCTTTGATGACAAGGGGAACGTTATCGCCCGTAAGGACCAGCGAACCGACGGGGGATGATTCTGCCACGCTACCCTTGTAAAAAGCCTGCAGAAACCGAGGAGCGTTGTCGTTCTTGTCCAAAACGTGCACCAGCACCTGACATCTGGCTCTAGAACTTGCCTGTAATAGGACCCGAAAAGTCAAAAGTTGATAATAATGCAGAGCCGTGCAATCTGCTACAGCATCATTAACCTCCGGAGTAATTCAAAATTAAATTTTTTGATTTTAAAAAAGCTTAATCGCAGATTTAGCATCTGCTGCAGGTCATTTCAGCACTCAAACCCAACTCTAATTCGGTTCGAAAGTAGCGTTTGCAAGCGAATTTGCGCACACATTACGGAATATACGGTAAACTTCAGATTTTCTTACCATATTGACGGCCTCAACCGTGAGATTGTACAATTTCCTAGTCTCGTAATCGAGATTGCTCTTCGTTAGGATGACACCGGTGCTGGGATTAATGTAAAACATGTCGTCCCCGTTGCCGTCTATTATGTCGAACAGAAGGGAAGACGTGGCACGAGCTTGAACGTGGGCAACGTACGTTCCGGACGGCTGGTTCTCAAATATCTCGGAGGCTATCTCCGATTTCAAAAATCTTGAACAAAAAGTTCAAGTTGGATTAGATTTCCACCAGCGACGTCGGAGTCGGTGCGCCGAAGGAGGCTGATGACTTACCTGGGAGGTGCGTTGTCGGCCATGGTGACCATGATGTGCACGGGAATCGTGGAGGACAGCGGAGGATTCCCGTGGTCCGAAGCCCTCACCGTGAGGATGTATTCGGACACGGAATTTATGTCGAGCTGGCGGCTCACTTGGAGATCTCCGAGATCTCGATCGATGGAAAACACGTTTCCGACGTTTCCTGCGAATTAATATTTTTGTGAAGTTTTGTCGAAATGCAAAAATCAATTGCAATGGAAAATAATGTCGAACGTAATTTTCTTCACTGGCACCATATACAATAATTGCGCACTTTTTAGCAGTCGTTTTATATACCCGCGAGGGGTCTCATTTTAATCATCTAATTGATAAACATTATGCTCCAGTGGTAAGACGATTGTCTTTGCACATTTACAAAGCAACCGTGCAACATGGAATGTGTTTAACTAATACAGAAAAACATTAAAAAATTATTTTTTTTCCTTTCAGATTTGTTCCTTTTCAAATTGATATCCGCGGAGCTTTGGGAGACTAAACTGCAATCAACGATTTGACTATATATTATCTAAATTGCGATTTTTGATATAAAAGTCTACGGTAAATGGATCTTGCAACGATTATATTGTCGAATCGGACATATTTCCTTTTTGTATAGCAAAATATTAATTTAATTTTCATTAGAATTTCTCTTCGTGCAATGGTAAGACATCGATAGTTTATTAAAAATGTTGGCGATTTCAAAAGTAAATTTTTTTTTTAACTAATTAGTTTAATTAAGATTGGACATCATTAATATTTTATTTGCTTTATGATATTCTTTCTACCGTCGTATTTTATTTAAAAAAATGATTTAGTTCATAAAATGGATATCTGGGACAGAGTTTATGTCAGTGACGATATTTTAAATACTTCTAGCATTAGTTGCGGAAAGTGGCGAATCGCGAAACCTTCGAGAAAGATCTCTTTTAATTATTTAGTTTTTTAAGGTTTGGCAAGTGACATATCAAAGCGAATGTCGAACGGAGGCGTATACATATATAAGTTTTGATTTTTTAGCAACAGAAAAGCACAGTCGCACGGTTCCCTCTTCATCGACTTTCTTTAGCTTTCCTCAGTGATGTGCAGTCCCATCTTAACAACGGACCAATTCTGTGGATTTTTCATTTCCTGACTAAGTGTCATCGCATGGACTGGACAAAATATATCTCCATTTGTTTACCGGAAATAATTGAATACGAAATTTTTCCGTTGTCATCTTTGTCTCTGTCGATGGCTAAAACTTTTACTACGGTGGAACCGACTTCGGAGGTTTCGAAAACCTTTCCCTGAACAATCGGAGTCACGAATTCCGGGGCATGATCGTTGTGGTCGTGAACCTTCACGATGACCCTTGCGTAGTTCCTCTTGGAAGGAGTCCCTTGGTCTTTCACCATCACTGTCAGGTAATGCTCTTCCATCGCTTCTCTGTGGAAATAGATCGGAAAAGTGAGAGAGACGACGTCGTTCGCGGATCGGAGGCGAGCGTCGTGCATTCGTACCTGTCCAGTGCCGCCGCCAAGCTGACGGCTCCGGTGACGGAATCAATCTTGAAGAGGTCGAAGGAACTTGGGCTTCTGGTGGCATGAAGGGAATAGAAAACTTTCTCGTCCTCGTCCTCGTCCATGGCCAAAAGTCCTAGGATTTCGGTTCCCACTTCAACATTTTCCGATATGTCAACTCTGTACACATCCTTTGAGAACTGCGGACGATGGTCGTTACTGTCGATCACCATCACCAACAGCTAGAGGGGAAGTGTACAACTCAAACTTATTCGGAGAATAACATTTTCATTGATTGTCGCCTTCTGAACGGAGCGAATCCTGCTTACCTGAGTCGTTTCGGTGTGCACCCCATCGGTTACAGCTATGGTCAAATTGTAGTGGTGTTGCATCTCCCAGTCAAGCTGTTTCGCAAGGAGAACGTTTCCGTTCTCGTTACCGATGAAAAATTCGTTCCTTTTGTTACCATCTGAAAGATAAACCTCTATTAGAGGCGGCGGAAGAAGGAAAATTCGGAAGTTCCTGCTGAAACGAGAAATAAAATAACATACCGACGATGTTAAACCACAATTTGTCCCCATCTTCATCGCTGGCTTGTATAAGCGCCACGAGATAACCAACTCCATCGGATTCCGTAACTTGAACTTGTTGGTTCTGGTTAAGGATCACTGGAGGATGCTTCGAATCCAGGTTGACTGCTACTGCCGTGATGGCTATACGGGCCGTATCATTCCTTTGTGGGGTGCCGTTATCCGTGGCCCTCACCTATTAACAATAAGAGTTATTTCACGTAACTGAAAATGCAAATTTGCTTCCATATTCAGCGTAATAACCGAATTATTCACCTACCATTAAATCATATTCATGTCCGGCTTGTAAACCTTTCATTGCGTAGATGACACCGGTTTTAGGATGAATTTTGAATTTCCCCTTGCCCCTACCTGATTTAATGCTGTAGTCGATGTCCCCATTCCGTCCAGTATCCCTATCAAAGGCCAGTACCTAGCATTGAAAAATAAAATTTTTATTTCGAAAAAGATAAAACTGAAAACTTATCATAAAATATATTTTCGCTATAGAATAAAATGCTTCATACAATTTAACATATATGATCGATACATTTTTATACAGGTTGCGGCAAAAATTGACAGTAAAACTTGAGCCCTGTTATAAAAACATTATAAGTCTGAATTATCTATAAAAATAAGTGCAGTTCAGAGATCTCTTTCTGAGAGGTAAATGCAGAGGATATCACAGCATAAAAGTGGAATCCTTTAACACATATGCATCATTTAATAAAATTCGATTGTACAGCGACGCAATTTTGAAACTATCACAATACCTAAATATAATTCATCATTGCTTCGAATTCGTGATGTGAATGTCTCATGTTCCATTCACGGTGTTTGAATCAAGATATACAATATAGATATATAGATCAAAAAAAAAAAAAAATAAAGAAATTTGGCTAAAATTATAAACAAAATTATTCGAGTTCGATGAGTAACACGCTGATCAATATATTTGAAAATTAAAGATAAATTTTATTTAAAAAAAATTTACTACCGAAAGGATTCTTCGGAAAGGAAAAAAATTGATGGTAGGGATAAAATTTTGCGCTACAAGCTGTAGCACAATCATATCCAAATTTGTGACACAAGACTTATGTTATACCAGGAATGGATCAAATATCATTCAAAACGAACCAGACTTTTACACTTTCTGTTAGTCATTTCCGAAGTCTGCAAAAAATATATATACAGAGGATCAATTTACATGGAGGAGATTATATTTAAATAACAGTTTTATAAAGAACAAAGAAAAGCGTTCAATCGAACTTTTATCTCGCCATTTTGTTTAACAAATCAGTCCTTTTTTTTGGGGGGGGGGGGGTTGGGCTGAATGGAAATATACATCGAACCAGCTTTTATCTATAATACGAAGTTATTTTCTCAAAAATTTAAAATTCATTAAAAATGGTGCTGCATTCGAAAAAAATGCCTACCATATTCTTCTTATCTTTTTATCCCATTCATTGTAACAAAAGCTCCTTCTAAATGTATCTCATCCTCACTTCGTTATTTTCTTGAAGAATCCCGAGCAGACAGATTCCCCTAGAATTTTCCTGAGCCAGTGAGCCATCCCTTAAGTTGGAAGTAATAACTTTTGCCTCATTAAGCTTGAGGATACCCTTAAAAACTGATACGTTCACTTTAAAACACGCTCCCTACGGTCTACCTTATATAACAATGTTTTGTGCCATCGCAAAGCGATGATTTTCTTTGAGCCCGGAAAAAAAAAAATGTGAAAAATATACTGGCAACAAATGTTCTCGTGCACTGTGCAGGAGAATCACACAACTTGTATTGTTTAATGCAATCAAGTTTTTGAGAGCGTCTATTAATATGAAACAAAATGAAATTGATATACATTAAAAGCTTTCTAATTAATTTGGGCATCGCATTCTTTATTAAATTGTAAATCCAGAGCGAATAATTTATATTAATATAACGCGATATTGATTTTGTCGGTCGTGTCCCGTTCGTCATGTGGTGAAGCAAGCAAGAGCTGCAGCAATAAAATCGCACCTAAACAAATATGCCATTTTTAATGGCTAAAATGCATTCAAATTTCGTGAATTAAAGAATTCAAGTTTTGATTCCGTTTTTGTTGCTAATGTGATCTGTCGACAACACATGCCGCCTGACAGGTAAACTGATAAGCAATTTTCAATGTACGCGCGAAAGCTGCTTACTGGAGAAGAAAGTTTTAAAATTTGCTCATCTTCTCTATAATGTCACCGATCAGTAATCGAGAGGATATGCTGACAAACAGTAAAGCAAGATAGGTAGCACCGGCAGTTTGTAATCCTTCTATCACCTGATATGCGATTACGAGCAAAATTAGGGATTAATTTTGAGCTTAAACCTAAAACATTAAAATTGAAAATTTACACGTATTAAGCCCCTTTTTTTTCCAAAATCTGTATTCATTCAAAGCCCTTAACATTAAGCTCGGTAATAACTTTACCGTTTGCCTCGTTTCATCAATTAAATTAAATGGGGCAGTTTTCTGCAATACCTACTAAATAACTTAACAAATGTTAAACGTATTGTTCTCCGAAAAATCTTATATATATATATATATATATATGTTCATCAATAATACGTCGTAATAAGAAATAAATTGTACTATAATATATGGAGAAGTTAATAGTAAAAATGAAGCTTCTCATGAGCAAACATTACGAAAAAACATCATGCAACATATATAGATATATAGTGTTTAATATGGAAATAAAAACAGGACACGTTACAGGAAATAATAATATATTACATTATATTCTTGCATGTCTTACATGCAAGAGCACGGATTTATTTTGCTTAATGTGGCGTATAACATTAACTTTTTAATATTGTGAACCTAATTAAACGGTAAAGATCAGCTATTTATCAGCGAGAATACAATAGGTTTATGGAACCATGTCGAGCCCTGTAAGTCTCAATATCTTTTCATAACATCCGTAACTTAGCGAACGTGAACTCAAATATTAGGACAGGGACAGATAACTCCGCCACATTCGAGAAAATTGTATTTCTCCTGACAGGGGAGGAAAAATTTTTTAAAAATCATGCAAAAAGAGTATTGAGCAAGAAAATTCCGGCGTTAGATAACTGTCTTAGTTTCCTGCCTTACAGAGGATTTTCATGCGAAGATGCTACAAGCGGACAATCATAATGCAACTGGGATTTTTTGCTTACCCTGAAAAACGGATTGTTGCCGAGAGAATGAACCTGAGATGTCTCCCAGGGTTCACTGTCGAATACGGAATCCAAATTCATTTCGCTCACATTCTAAACGTAAAAACAAATAAATCATTATAAAGGAGCAGGCCGAAATGAAAATTTTGTAAAGTCTGCCGGGCCCATTAAAAGGCGTCCCCTCAGATGTCGCAAAATCACCAAAAAAAAAAAAAAAAAACCTAATTTTGTACGTAAAATTCGGAGGGAAACAGTTTTCCTTCGCTTTTCGGTCTGTCACCACTTAAAAAGTCAGGCAGGCACCCTTACGATTCCGAAGGATGAGGTACTCACCTGCAGCAGTGACTGGTTGGTCGCGTTCGTTGCGGGTACCACCACTTTATAATACGACTGATCGAACTGGGGAGCATGGTCGTTGATATCGGTTACTGATATGATCACTCTCGTCGTCGAAGACAGCGGCGGATTTCCATTGTCCGTGACGGTGATCTGAAACGGGAAAAGAGTCTGGAAAACCGGAGAAAACCTCGGGTTGAGGACGATCGAGAGGTTCGGATAACCGGGAACTGCCTGCAACGAGACTGGAAAAGCAACGAAAATGCAGGCAATTCAGGTAACGAAATAAACCCTCTCTCCAACGTAAATAGTTTTGGTTAGACTAATACTCATAAACTAGGGAAAATAATGAAAATCAGATGGTGGTGCCGGGAAATTGCAAAAGAACCCGCCCCCGAATCCACGGTGGAACTTCAGGAAAATTTGAATCTTTAAGCAGAAAATTTAAGCTCTTATTTCGTGTCTCGAATTTTCTTTTCATTTGACAAAGGATAAAGGGTGCTCTGATTGGGTTAAAATATTATACATTTTATACTGTAAGTTTTTAAGGAAGGAAGAGCAAAGAGAGCTTTCTGCCCAGAATGAAAACTTTCATTTTTCCAAATGCTCTTTTTCCAGCCTCCTGGGAGGAATTACGCTACTGTTCTCAACTTCCAATTCATGTATAGTTTTCAACTTCCTTCTTTCATCGTTTAGAACGGGATGTCTTTGGATGGGGAGATGCACGAAATTACTGTCATTTTTAAAACTTGAGAGCTATCAGCACTTCGAAAATTGTGTTTACATCAAAATGAGAGATAATTTCTTTTTATCAATACAATTTTCTTATGAATATTTTCCAAAGAAATGCGGATGTATGTGCACGTTTTCCCGTCAATTCGCATCCGCGCTTACATCGTTTAATAATAAAAAAAAAAAAAAAGAGTGTTTAACAACAGACACGTGAGAGTGCTCTTACGGCGAAAGGGGCAAAGCCAGGAAAGTTCGCTTATAAGTGAAAAGCAAACACGAAAAGGAAAAAGGAGGTAAGGAACTGCAGACCGGGAAAAGTTTCCGTTTTTCAGGACGGAAACAACCAAACGGAAGAAATTTATATTTCCCAAAGGAGTAAGTAATAAGCACCGGAAACAATACCGTCGCAAGGCTGCAGTGAGAAATGATACGGGAAAAATAATTTTGCGACCGGAAAATTGATGGAAAAGTACGGTGGATCCGTCATCTGCGACATTTACGCAAAGCGGAAGGAAAAATTGATTATTTTCGGGCGGAAGGAACGGGGAAAGGAAAGAGCATCCGTTCCGTAATGGGAAAATTTAGCAAGAAGGGAAATCGGCAAAACAAAGTTTTTCTAATGCAAAAGCAAATGGAACGAGTAATCCGGTTAAGTGCGGGAAAAAGTCGCAGTTTTTCCAAATGCATTCGGACTTCCGCTCCGATCGGAGCCAGGAAGCGGCCGCCGCACTTTTCCACTGAAGGAGTTTTCCATCTTAAAGGGAAAAAGCGGGCCGACAGACCATTTTGATGCAGCGACATGTAACTAGGGAGATATAATTCCAAATGAAGAAGTTGAGGATTACGCCTGAAGGATGGCCCGGTGGTTGACAAAGAACGTGTAACTAAGTTGGTAAATTAAGGGGAATGTAAAATATTTATGTGTTAACTTGGTTTGGTGATGCCCATAATATAAGGATAAATAATTCTTTTCTTAATGAGGAGTTGGCAATTCCTGTAATCATGGCCCATTTATAATTTAGGAAAACTCGCGGCATTATTAATAATCTAAGCGTGGCGGGAACTTTCGTTCGAAACTAATGGCGAAACATTCCGTGTGAAGGGCCTTAGTTTGAAATTTGAGAGAGATTCCCCGTTTTTCCCGTCTTCCATGAATTTTCAATTGGGAGAATGATGCGCCCGTGAAAAAGTTTCCGCGTTCACCTTTCGAGTCGCCCATCGAACACGGTTCGAACGTCGGCAGAGTGCGATATTGCCTGCTCGCGACGAAGGTACATGCAAATCCCGACACGTTTTCCTCGCAGGCAAAATTATTTCCGGCCGGGAAATGTAAAGGAAGTTCAAATACTGCGGCGGGATCCGCGGTCCCGAATGCGGTTTCCTTTCGCCCGCACGAAGCGCTGCCAACAGAGGCGCGCGAAAAGTGATTTTTCCCCCCGCTTTCCGGATTCGCAATCGCTTTTTCCGGACGGTTCCCGAAAACGGGTGCGGCGAAGCCAAATTCCGGATCAAAGAGCCCGAATTCGGTCGAAAAAAAACGCTGCCGGAAAACGGGCATGGGGGGGGGGGGAAGGGGTGCAACGCGAAGATTTTTCCGATTCCGACAGAGGCGGAATGCACCGTTAAAATGCACGGTGGAACGATCCGAGAGAAAATCACTCAGCATCTGCGTTTCAGGTTTGTGGGGTGGTTTAATCGGCAGATTTTTATTTTTAAAGAATGCTAACGACAGAGGCACCATCAAAATGTCTTCATAAATCCCTAAATACGTTCG